>CBVK0100099844.1:0-22620 GCA_900067695.1 Picea abies
TTAGGGGGGGGGGGGGGGGGATATGACATGGAGATTAAAGTACACACATAGATCTATGGTTGATATAACAGCGTACAGATCAATGGATGACAAGAGATTCCATACCCCCCCGACCATTCTGTCTTTAATGGTGGGGGGGTCCAATATGGGTGGTTTCTCCCGGCGGGCCCCATCCTGATGTGGCACCAACACATTACGTCGGACCCCTTGTGCTCAAAACCATTTACTGCCTACCCCCCCTCCGACACACCACCATACCGACATTGGTATACCACTGTTACCTCGTGATGTCATCCTCCACATCACCTTGGCACACTCATCCCCCTCCTTGTGACTCTGCCAACATCTCACCCTCCATTCACCTATCACATGTCTTATCCCATGCACCTATTCTCTAGTCACTACCCTCCATGTCATCTTGGCACACTTTTCACCCATCCTTTACCTGCCACCTCATACTTCAAGTGATCCATTGGCCATTTAATACAGGCTAACATATCCGTTAGGTTGCTGACCTATCCCCCACACCCAACGGATACCCGTTCACTCAATTGTAATCCTGTTCCTTTGCCATTTTCACACTGTTCACATTATCTGTTCACCAAAAGCCCACCTTCCTCACTTTTTCAGTTAGCGACCCAGCCATAGCCATGACCTACTAATTTTTTTGTTTCAATTTGCAGGTACCCGTTGAATTGATGGTGCCAAAATCTAAAAAATCAGAGGTCGATGAAAATCCGTTCCTCCCACCTCTTGTCGATCTCGACTGGATCCCGCTAGCTGACAAAGACTACTTGATCTCAAAGACCAGGTGGAAATTTGACTTGGTTGAATTGCATTCATGGTTTAGGGACACTTTCCTAGATCAAAGTGATGATATTGGGCTCTGGGAGTCCAATCTTCCCCTGTATCTATTTCCTCAAATCCACCATTTTCCCGAGTTCGCCCTCAAGTGTTAGGCGCATTACCTCCCTGATTAGAGAGCCATTGTTTCATTGTCTGGAGAAACCCTTTTCACTATCACACCCGAGGCCATCGACAAAATAATGTAAGTATCCAGAGCCGAATCCCCCTCTCGTTTCACCATTGAAGTCCTAATCAAAAAGTACCAAAATCTATATTTTCCCTAGAGGGCACAAATGTTTGAGCTCTTCCTCCCACAGGATGCCCAATTCCCCAAGAAAAATCCCCCTTACCATTCCTCCATATTTTCAGAAAAGGGAAACCAGATCATTTCATCATTATGTTTTCTACTTGGTTACTTCTCAGACAAATGGGTGGACGATCCTGTCTTGGGTTACCTATCCATTTTTGTTGCTGAAGAAAAACCCACCACCCAGTTTGACTACAACAGTTTTCTAGCCAAGAATATGCATGAGCAACTTTTCAAATTTCCCACAGAGGGCATGTTCTGGTATTCTTCAATACTGGCTTACATGTTCATGTTATTTCAAGAAGATAAATTCTCATTCCTCATGCAGAAAATGGACCAGGACGACAAACCAAAACCTGTCACATCTTAGACTTCATTACTGAGAAGGAACTCAACAGAGTTCAGTTTCAAGAAATTTATTGAGCAGTTTTACCACCCAATGTTAAGCATGCTTAGTGGAAGACAAGAGTCAAGGATAAATGAGGAGATCCAAATAAGTTTACACCTCTCGGACCTCGCCAATACTGGAAACTGGTATCTGTATCAGAATCACATGGAAATCAGAGTTTATGGATGTGAGTTGGCTCCTTATAAACTTCCCAAATATGTTCTTGTTAGGATATTTTCCTTGGAATACATCAGGCAAATGATAAATTCAGATGACATACATTTTGTATCTTTGAAGAATAAACAACAGTTGAGAATTAAAGGGCAGATATGATCCTTTATCTGCAACAATCAAGCTATTGGGGAAGAGGCAACCAAGCTACTGAAGGAGATGAAGTTTAGCACTAGTTTCCTTTGGCACTATGATCCATGTGAGATTATTGTGGAGATGAGATTGAAGAATACAAATTCCCCATATGCTCATGCACTCAAACTAGAGATCGAGAAATTTTTGAACCAGACAGAGTGGGAGGTGAACACTCTGGAGGACACTGAACAACAATCTCCTTCAACCATGATTTCAGAAACCACTACTCCACAGGTACCAAAGGAGAAAAGACCTAGAAAAGAAGTCTCACCTTCAGTCACTGAGGTGTCTGTAGAGGATTTCCAGGTGTACAAGAAAAGGCCAAAAACCAATCAAATGCTTGATAGGTCTAGTGAAGAAGAAACCCGGTCCACTACAGTCGTGAAAGGATATCATTCACCACTAGTCTCAAACAGTCAACAGATTATGTCTACTTCATCATCCAAGAAGCTGGCTGACACTTCATTGATCAACCAACCAACTCAAGAGGCTGCAAACTTGAGAATATTTGAAAAGTATGATCTAATAAAAAAGAAGAATGAAATGTAGACAAATCACACCTATGCTCAGTTCTGGAAGCAAACATCAACAACACAGCATAGATTACTCTTTGCTTTTGATACAGAAAAAGGGAGAATGCACATGGTGTTTCTGCAAGCACATGTGCCTCACCCAAAAGAGATCACTGATTACAAAAGGTCAACACTTGAGTTTGATGTCGAGCAGGTACATCCATCTGACCAGATGGATTTTCATAGACAGACTGGGGAAATGGTTTTCTCAATGCTGGCCAATGCTTCCACTACTGCTACAAAATTACAGGTTTCGTTGAACAATGTTCAGACCCAATTAAAGATGGAGAAGATATCATCTTTTGCAAAAGATAACAGGATCAAGTCTTTAGAAGAAATGGTGCTCAAAATTGGGTATGACCCCTCAAATGTGAAAGCAACTGAGGAGTTTCTTAAGAAAACGAATGATGACATAACATCTATGAGGAAACAACTAAACTTTCCAGCAACTAAAGACTCACAAGCCAAAGAGATGGATGAGATAGAAGGTGAGAAGGAGGAGATGCTAAAGTTGATCATGGAACATAATGCACAGATAAAATAGATGGAAGAAGATCTAGAAATGTTAGTAAAGGAGAAGGAAAAATCAACACCCATGGATTTCATCCCACTCAGTGCAATTCCCCTCACAAGATTTAGCTCAGTAACAACATTAGCAACTACCACAACAAAACTTCCATCAGCCACCCCACTGATAGCTTTGGAAAATTCTGTAGAGCTCACAAAATCAATGGAGGAGATGACCCTACAAGGAACATAAATCAATAGACTGAACAAAGAGATAGAGAATCTCTGGGAGCTTAAGTCTTCTTACTAAACAAACTACAATATTGAGAGGCAAGCATCAAAAAATCTCAAGAAGGAAATACAACAGCTGCTAAAGCAAACAATGGTGGGAAAAACACTAGCAGAAGCCAAGGAGAACATTTGGATGGATATCTCCAAATTCATATATGAAATCTGGCCCATGGTTCAAACTATGTTTGAACAACTTGAACTGGTGTTGAGGAGCAGACATGCCATTGAAAAGATAAAATGCGAGCTTGGGGAGATGCCCACGGAAGAAAATGAAATCATCAAGTTTCTGAATTCTAAGACTAGGGAAGAGCTGGAAGAGCTGAAGATTGAAGATAGGACAGAAGCCATCCTCAAGGTTAAAAGAGTGTTGACCAAAAGAGGATTAATGTTTCAGCTGGAGGAGAAAGTCCAAAACATGGATGTCAGAGTTCAGAGGTTCTTAAGCAAAATTGAGGTTTTGAAAAAGAAAGGTCTTCTCGGTTTATTAATGCTTAATGACAAGTTGATGACCCTTTCAGACTACAAGCAGAAGATTGCCACAGTGGCCAAGGATAGTTCCAAGTTTTCAGGAATATAGGGTAGCATAACAGGCAAGGAATTTCTAGAGAATCTGCAGCTGGACCTCAGTATCCATCATGAAATCAAATATGTTTTCATCACCAAGCTGACTTTTGCCAAATATACAGAAATGGATGAGATCTACCGAAGAATGTTGAAGGTCAACATTCCCAGTCAACAAATATGGGAGGATACAACAACAATGAATGATTCACCAACAACCTTCCCCAAAATCAGCATGAAGGATACAACAGATCATCATCAGTTCCTATATTTTTGTATCTTGTTATCTAGTTAGTTAGATTTAGAATCTGCCACGTCTTGATCATTAATGACAGGGTCGTTTGTAATTTTTGTTATAAATACTTCAAACTTCGAAGTACTGAGGGTTGTTCTTTATGCCCTAGCAAGCTGCAAACACTGTAATTTTATCAAGAGATCTACTAGTAATAAAAGGTACATTTCACAGGAATCCTACATGTTAGTTGTGGGTGAAGTTTACTCCTCTTTGTTGAATGTTTATCTCTCATAGTAATCATTTTTGTTTTCTGAATCTGATCATTTAAAAGTAGCGAAAGTTGCAGAATTTATCTTCGTATACTCTATTTCTAAATTTTGAAGATCTAAGTATTTTTCTTATGATGTTATGATTAAGAAATTCTTAAATTCTTCTTGGTTATAATTGATTATCTCATCTTTTCTGCTATCCATCATTTTAATTCTAAAGGATCTAACAATTACACTATCTTGCCCTGTGAAAACACTTGATAAAAATTTGTTTGTTGATCTCGAACTTTATAAAACAGACCCCATATCCCAATGGATGCATAAACAATATTTCAGCCATTTTATAAAAACAAACAACACAATCTCATCTATTTAACTTGCCTAATATCTACAATCTAAAACAAAGTTAAATCTTACAGAGAGATCCCTCTCTAAAACTAGAAGGGCTAGATCCCAGTTTTGAAGTGGTTGGATAAAGTTACCTCTAGTAATTGTCTTCTACAACATGACAACCAATGGGAATTTACAGAGCGGTAACACCTAACACCTAGGATCCAAGGTAGTGAGGTTATGATACCAATTGAAAGGAAGTAGAGGTGCATAATAAACTTCCTACTCTAATGAATGAAAGAAAAATGTGCATAAAATATAAAGAAACAATTGTGAAAAACATATAACACAAAGACATACAACCCGTTCTGAAAAAAAATCCCATAGCCCAAAGCAAGCTCAATGTATTATTCAACAATAAGTTAAATTTTTTTACAAATATCTTGTAATGAACCTCAAATTTTCCATAAAAAAAAATAAAATTATGTGGTGATTAATTCCCAAATTTCATTTATAAATTTGTTGGGAGAAGAAGGAGGTCCTCTTTTCTGTTATAAATGTTTGTGGTGTAACTCTTAAGTTCTTCCTACCACATGATGTTATAACTACGCCATCCTAACTTACCTTGGATGGAAACAATTGTAAGGATAAATCACCAACGGTCCTAGCAATTTCCCTTTGCCTCCATCCTATTCACCTATATACGTATTAATGTCTATATAGTGGTTAGACTTAAGACTTATATTACAACTCTATCTTTAACATGAGATTCCTAAGTTTTCACCCAAGTCCATCAAATTAATTTGTCCTTGGGAAATAATTTGTTAACTCTCATTACCCTGACTTATCTAAAAGACGTTCCAACGAAGTCTTAACTTGATCGAAATACTAACTAAAACTAATGTAGTGGATGTGAATGAGATCCAAACTCGTCGAGTCACATAGGGGTCTATTCGCGACATTCTTTTATGTGGAAGGGATGGTCTACTGTCAGGAGGAGTTAAGGCTCTGTAACTACCGTTTAATGGCAGTCCTGAGCGTGAGTTACATTGTATTCACCTGGATTTTCATCCAACATGTCACATCAACTCTGCCCTCATCACATGGCTAGACCATCCTTTGTACTCTTCTCATTTACACTGAGATATCAAGGCACCGCTTAGGGTATTAATGTGTTTACAGTTTTCATTGTGGATTCCTACGAAGAGGCTCTGCGTATCATTTTCTTAGTAGAGAAGACTGTCGTCAATGGAGAGCGTTTAATCGGTGTATCAGACAGCATGGTCCAATTCCCCTAGTAAGTATTTCCTTTAACGTATTTCCATGGTTAAATAATAAGGTGGCTCATTTGGAGAATTGTTATAGTGAAAGCTGTAGTCGTTCAGTAACTTTTGTTATGTAATTTCGTTCTGCTGTAACCTCCCTTTATCGTTACTTTGCTATAATACTTTCTAACTTGACCCCATTCCCAGAGAAGTGGTATTATTTGGTCATTTTTTTCTCAATCTCTTTTGAAGCTATCGACATTTCTCCTCTAGTTTAGAGAAAATGCACCCATTTTTCTTTGTCTAAGTTTCAAGGTCTAGGGTTTCGTAACTCTCTGCAATCATGGCTCCTTACGGTCCCTCTATTATCGTAAGTCGAGGACTGAAGCCGAATCTTCGTGAGACTATGCGAGAAATTATCTTTCAGAAAGAATAGTCCCACTATGTAATGTATAATATGTTTTATATTTTCTTTCCTTCTTTTGTAAAGGGTGAGTCCATACTTCAATAATTTCATCAAGTTTTCACTCGTTCCTTCGCATATGTTGCTTTCTTTATGTCGAATATATTCCTGTATGGTGTCATTAACATGTGACCTCTATGATTTATGAACATTCTAATAAGGATACCCTAACCAACACATTTTGTCTCACTGAATTTGGATCTATTATGAATATGTTACGACGCTTTTACCCGAAACACCTATTTTTGACTAGTTTCAGGACTAGCCACAAACCCTATTTTCCACGGAGTGTAACTCCAAAAATACAACGACCCACAAGATGATTTTTTTACCACAGATACTTGGATATGTTTTCTCAATTTAATATCAATTTCAAGGTCTGAATCATTATAGAAAACAAGTTATAGCGAAAATGGTGAGATGGTCTGTAAATAACATACCTTAGAAAGCACCATCAAAAGAATTTATCCTTCCTTGCATTTTGGCCTTCTTTTCTTCACCTTCACTCAGAATTACGGTTTAGATATCCTTGGTTACCTTAGACACCTATAGATATTCAATATTCTCAAGTGTGTGTTAAATGAGAGAGCCTTGCCTCTTATTTATACTCTCCAAGTAGCTTCCTTAAAAACATCTTCTAGGTCACTTGGCCGACTTTTCTTATTTTAGGGTTAACCCACTTCTAATTTCTCCATTAAAATTATTATTGAAATAATTTATTTTGTATTCAATTTGAATTATAATACTCTCATCACTTCACTTTATTATTTATCCTTTAAAAATCTCTTAAACCACTTTGACTACTTTGACCTTTTGGGGCTTCTAGATGACATATGAGGGTCCTCCAATTTCGCAAGGCCATAACTCTCAAACTGTGAGGAGTTATGTGAAGTTCCACATACCACTAGAAATGGAATGACATGTACTATCCATATAGAATATTATTATCCAAAATATATCATAACTCATACCATTACTCATCAAACAAACTTGGGTCCATTACCCAAACCTGGGGTCTCCAACTTCTCATGGCCATAACTTACTAACCGTTAGAAGTTATGTTACGTTACGCATACAACCGAAAACGACATGATAAGAACTATCCATCTAGGATAGTTTCCCTAACAAATTCACTGTCCTTAATCTCATTATTCCACAATTAATCATGGGTTCTCTTACTCTGTAAAGCGTCTTCCCGTGAGGGATTTCACCATAAGGGGACCACTTTAGAGTTCATCCATATTTACTTCTTATTAGCCATGACAAAACAATAATGAGTCATATTTACATCAAACAATATTGGTTCCATTACCCAAACCTTTGTGCTATGGGGCTTTCTTCAAGGGTTGACATCAATGACAACCAATCTTAATCAACAATCTCCCCCTTTGGCATTGATGGCAACACTCTGACGCAATAATGAAATCATATCACTCAGCTCCCCCTGGAACCATGCCTCTATCCTCTGCATTTGATAAATTTTCTCCCCCTGGAACCATGCCTCTTTCCTCTGCATCTGATAAATCTCTCCCCCTTTGTCATCAATGGAAAAGGTATCTTTCCATCCAGGGTTGCTCCCCTTGACTGAACTATCCTCTTATGGTGCTTTCTCGTGTACAACTAAGACATATAAGATAAGCATTAAAAAAGCATTCAAAAATCATTCATTTAGGAGTATAAATAACTGCAAGTCTTTGGCGAAGATATTCAAAGGCTTCCCATGGAAGTGGTTTTGTAAAGATGTCTGCCACTTGTTATTTTGTGCCCACGTACTCAACTCTGATGTTCTTTTCTACAACCTATTCCCATAGAAAGTGATACTTGATTGGAATGTGCTTCTTCCTGGAGTGCATCATCGAGTTTTTTGAGATACTGATGGCACTTGTATTATCACAATATATTGGAATGGGCTCATCATACTCAACCTGTATATCTGTCAAAGTTTGTTTCATCCAAATAACCTGTGTACAACATGTTGCTGCTACAATATACTTTGCCTCGGCTGTAGATAGAGATACTGATGATTGTTTCTTGCTTATCCATGATACCAAACACCCACCTAAGTAGAATGCTTCTCCACTGGTGCTTCATCGGTCATCAATACAACTTTCCCAATCTGCATTTGTGTAGGCAATAAGTGATAGATCTTTTCCTTTTGGATACCATAATCCAAACTCTTCTGTTCCTTTGAGATATCTGAAGATCCTCTTTACTTCTAATACATGTGATTCCTTTGGTGCTGCTTGAAATCGTGCCACCTATCCAACTGCCTACATTACATCTGGTCTGGATGTTGTCACATATAGTAGGCTGCTAATCATTGACCTGTATTGCCTCTGATCTGTAGACTTCAAATCATCATCTTTGCTCAACTTACAACTGGTTTGCATGGGAGTGATAACTGGTTTGAAATCTTCCATTCCGAACCTCTTTATCATTTCTTGGATATACTTGGTTTGAGAAATAAAAATTCCTTGGTTGCTTTGACGTATCTGAAGTCCCAGAAAGAAGGATATTTCTCCAAGTAATGCCATTTCAAATTCATTTTGCATGTCTTTTGCAAATTTCTGGCTTAANAGGTTGTTGTCTGCACTTCCTTTTCTGAACCCTGCCTGTTGCAGATACTTATCTAGTATGGAGTACGATGCTCTAGGAGCCTGTTTTAGACCATACAAGGCCTTCTTTAATTTACACACATAGTCTGTGTTCTCTGACAACTGAAATCCTTCTGGCTGTTCAATGTAGACTTCTTCTTCAAGTTCCCCATTCAGAAAAGCTGATTTTACGTCCATCTGATATACTTTAACATTTTTAGAGCATGCATAAGCTAAAAGCAAATGGATTGCTTCCATTCTGGCAACTGGGGCATATGTCTCTTCAAAGTCGATTCCTTCAATCTATGCATATCCTTTACATACCAATCTAGCTTTGTTCCTTGTGACTTGTCCATCTTCATTCAATTTATTCCATAAAACCCATTTTGTGCCGATCACATTCTTATTCTTTGGTCTTGGAACCAATTCCCAAGAGTCATTTTTCTCTATTTGATCCAATTCTTCATCCATGGCATTATTCCAAAATTCATCCTTCCTGGCTTCTTCAAAACAGTTTGGTTCAATTGTAGATAAGAGTGCTAGGTGTGTTTGTTCTGGTGAATGGATTTTTCTTCTAGTCTTAACTCCTACATCTTTGTTTCCAATAATCTGATATGAAGGATGATTCTTTTGTACTTGTTTGCTAGGTGTCTTTGGAGATACTTGCTGAACTTGCTCTTCTACTTCTGTCGGATTCTCTTCATCTTCATCTTCATCTTCCTCTTCTTCTTCTTTTTCATCTTCTTCTTCAAAAAGTTGTTCCATTGATTTGTTTTCTTCTTTCTTTGATTATGGTCTGCCTGTTTCATCAATTGTTATGTTGATGCTTTCCACAACTTTGTTTAATCTTAGATTGTAACACTTGTATGCTTTCCTTGTACTTGAGTAACCAACAAGTATTCCTTTGTCCACACGAGAGTCAAACTTTCCCATTCTGCCATCTTCTCTTTTGATGTAGCATTTTCTTCCAAAAACTCTGAAGTGCTTCACATTTGCTGGTCTTCCTTTCCATAGCTCGTATGGAGTTTTATCAGTGTTGTTTCTAAGCATTGCTCTGTTTTGAATGTGAACTACTATATGCACTGCCTGTGTCCAAAAAATATCTGTTAACTTTGAATCCATTATCATTGTTCGAGCCATTTCTTCTACTGTCCTATTCTTTCTTTCAACAACGCCATTCTGTTGAGGTGTCCTAGCGATGGAGAATTGCCTTTTTATTCCATGATTGCTGCAGTAGTCCATAAATTCCTTTGAGGTGAATTCTCCTCCATTATTCGATCTTAAGCATTTGATTCTTGAATCCATCTCATTTTCAACCATTTCCTTGTAGATCTTGAAATTTTCAAAAGCTTCTGATTTGTTCTTGAGAAAGCAAACTGCAGTCATTCTTGTATCATCATCAACTAATAACATAAAGTATCTCTCACCTTTTAATCCTTTTGTTGTAGTTGGTCCAACTAGATCAATATGCACAATTTCCAGTGGTTTTGTTGTTGAATATTCCTTTGATTTTAACCTGGTCTTTGTTTGCTTTCCTTGTTGGAAATGCTTGCATAAAGTGTTGGTTGGTTTCGTGATCTGGGGCATTTCTTTGACTGCTTCTCTTTTGCTGACTTTGACAAGGTTATCAAAATTCATGTGACCCATGCTTCTGTGCCATAGCCAACTTTCATCTTCGTTTCCTAGACAACACTTTTCATTTCCAATTTCGCTTAACACATATATGTTGCTTGAAGTTCTTACAGCTGTAGCGACCAATTTCCCTGAACCTTCTTTTCTTATCACACATTTTTATGAATTGAAAGTAACTTTATGACCTTGGTCACACATTTGACTCACACTTAAAAGATTATTTTTCATATCTTCTACTAGTAGAACATTTTCTTCCTTTTCAATCTTGTTCCCAATTCGTACTGTGCCTTTTCCAATGATTTTGGATGAATCATCATTTCCAAAGGAGACTGATCCATCTCTTTCCTCTCGTAATGTAAGCAACTTGTCTCTATCACCTGTCATGTGTGTTGAACATCCACTGTCAACATACCAACCACATTTCTTCTGTTTAGATTGTAGAGCGATTATGCATTCTTCATTGCTATACTAATCTTGCTTTCTTATCCATGTCATTTTCTGAGATTCTTGTTTGTGACTCTGTTGAGGTTCTTTAGGAGGGACTGTCATTCTACAATTTTTGGCCATGTGTCCAAAATTTTTACATTTGTAACATTCCACTTCAGTGCTCAAGGATTCAAACATGTTGTAACTTCTTCTCTGTGTTTCACTAGGTCTTCTTGAATAACCCCTTTGTGTATGGCTCTCAAAGTAGTTATTGTTCTTGTTGTTAGATCTGCAATTTACAACTTTATGTCCAAAATTATTACAAGCATAACATAAACCAAAAAATATAGTTTGATACCTAGTAGTTGAAGATCTTATGAAAGGAGGTGCTCTTATAAATC
The DNA here is from genome assembly GCA_900067695.1 of Picea abies. Classification (NCBI taxonomy): domain Eukaryota; kingdom Viridiplantae; phylum Streptophyta; class Pinopsida; order Pinales; family Pinaceae; genus Picea; species Picea abies. The sequence continues at coordinate 11,454 of CBVK0100099844.1, forward strand.
CTTCTTCTTCTTGAGGTCTGTCTATCTGTTGTTGATTCTGAAATCTGAGTCTTCTCGGTGGAGGAGTGTCCCTGTAATCTTCCTTGTATATAAAAAATATAGTTTGATACCTGGTAGTTGAAGATCTTCTAAAAGAAGGTGCTCTTATGGATCCGTCTTCTTCTTGAGGCCTATCTATTTGTTGTTGATTATGAAATCTGAATCTTCTTGGTGGAGGAGTGTCCTTGTAATCTTCCTTGTATATCTTTTTATACCCTTTGATTGTTTCTGCAAAGCTTTTTGGATTTGTTTCTTGCTCTGTTTTTTTGGAGCTTGATCCCTTTTGTGTCTGATTGTATCCAAGTCTGGACTTGTCAAGATGATATTTTTGACTACTGATAATGTCACCCAGAACTTTTGAGCTATTCTGCATATTTTTCTTTTGAATATCTTTTCTTAGGTGACAATCTCTGCTTCCAGGTTTTCAATGATCCTTTCATTTCCTTCTAGTTGTTCTTTGAGTGCTTCTTCAATTATTTTATCTTCTTCTATTTGAACCTTCAATTTTGTGATCATTTGTTCTAGTTCTTGAGTATCTTTTTTCTTATATAGTTCTACTTGTAGTTTCTTGTTTTTCTTCTTTTCTATTCTGATAACTTCTATGGAACTCATTAATTCTTCTCGGAAGTCAACTTCTGCCGCTTCAATTTATTCTGCATATGCTTCTTCATATTCTTATTCAAAGTCTTCTTTATCAGTGTCTTCTACTGCCATGAATAAAACTCTCCCTGTTTCACTATCACTAACTTCATCTTCATCTGATGATGAGATGTCTTCTTTGGCGCAAAAGATTTTCTTGAAAAATTTATTTGTAGTTCTTTTACCTTTATATGTTTGTCGGCCTTTTGAGTAACCTTCATCATTTCTCTTTTCTTATGAGGACATTTGTTAGCAAAATGACCAATACCATCACAATAAAAACAAATTAAATGAATCTTACCTCTATACCTACCATTGGTTCCCTTGTTCGGTATTTTGACGAAGTTGGCCACTTCTTCATCATCTTCCAAGACGTCGATGTTGTTGCTATATTCTTCTTGTTCCTTTTTCTTTTGCTTTGATCTTTTGGATGCTTTGAAGGCTGCTACTTTTACATCTGGATTTTCCTATTTAGTTCTCATCTCATATGTTGTGAAGATTCCATGCAGTTCATCCATGCTTATTGAGTTTATATCCAATCTTTCTTCTAGTGTTGATATCTTAGGGTTGAATCTCATAGGAAGAGATCTTAGTACCTTCTGAAAAATTATAGATTCTTCGATTTATTCTCCCAATCCTATGATTGCATTCACTGTGTCATCGACTCGTAAGAAGTAGGCTACGATATCTTCATCTTCCTTCATTTTTAGTTGTTCAAACTGACCTCTATAACTTTGAAGCTGTTCTTCTTTGACTTTTGAATCTCCTTCATAAATATTTCGAAGCTTGTCCCAAATATCTTTAGCAGATTTACAATGTGCAACTTTGGTGAATACCATATCATTGAGACCATTCAAAAGTGCATTTTTGGCTTTGGAATTATTCTCACCGAGTTTCATTGCTTTGTCATTTGTTGGTGGAATTGCTGGCGTTGTGTATCCATCTACAATTGATTTCCAAACTTGAAATCCCTGTCCCTGTATATATGTCTTTATCCTTATGCTCCAAAAAGCATACTTCTGTCCATCAAACTGTGGTATTCCATTTTTATATGAGTTGGTACTCTCCATGATCTACCTTTCAGTGGTTAAACTGAGTTTTGAAGGAAATTTCTTTGATACCAATTGTTGGATTACTAAGAGGGGGAGGGGGGTGAATCAGTAATAGCGTAATTATAATCCTTTTTCTTCAATTGTTATATCAATGTAGAATTATTATCCAATAATGAGCAGTAAGAAATAAACAATCACATACATACACAGTACACCAGTGTTTTATGTGGAAACCCAAATCGGGAGAAAACCATGGAATGATTTTTCTTATATGTCTTGAAGAGTTACATTCATTGGAAGCACCAACTTCCTTTGTTTTCTAGCTGCAACTGGAAGGAGGATCCAACCTCCTAGTTTCTCAGGCTACAACCTGAGGGAAGCTCCAACTCCCCAATTCTCTGGTGTTATAACCCTAAATTGCACCATACATGCTTACCTGGCATCTGGCCATATCATATCTCTTCTTTGCCAAGCCACTGTTGAACAAACTCTTTGAAAAACCTCTTTTATAAGGTCCCACATGCCCTACTTCATTACTGCATGCGTGTACATGCTCACTGACCTAAAACAACCTGCATGGACCGACAAAAGCACAAAAAAAGGAAATTTTCCGACGGAACACACAACTTTGGGTGAGTTAACTGAAACTCCCGACACCATGCATGGCCGAGGGTTCATCCAAATACCTAGCTCCTTCTAGCCTATAAAAGAAGGGGTAGGGGTCCCATTTGAAAGGATAAAAAATATAGCAAAGAAACTCTGCCCATTTGCATATTCCCATTGTCCCAACCCTTTAGCTATCCTTGTGCCAAAAGCGATACAAAGAAAATCAGTTGGGGGACAGTTAAAGAGGAGCCCAGGATCAGGTTCACAGAGCGGTGGCCGGTCTCAATTTTTTGTAAGTTGATTCATTCAAAGAAATAAAGAAAATGCTTTTCCTATCCTAGTTCATGAACTTTTCATAGTTTGATTAGTATATGTTTGGATTTCTAACCCATTAGTATATAAGTAGGATGCATGTGTAGTTGTTGCTTGTCTTGTATGCAGGTCAGCTTTGGAAGGAGTATTGCAAACAAGTGATCAAGTACAATGGAGGATCAACATCAAATGCCTGGAGCAAGGTAGGTTGATCTTGCCATGCATTTACTAAGAGAAAAGGGGATTTAAGTCTGGGGACGAAGGTAGAAAGTAGTTTTTCTCTCGGTCATATCTACTTGCAAAGTCTAACCCTATTTTCTAGTCCGTAAGAGGATTTCCCTCACAACAGAATTGGCGACCATACTGGGGAAGTCTCTTAGGGTTCTTGGAATTTTAGTTCATCTTTTGGGTAGTTTTAAAAGACTGGTTTTCTTGCCTGTTTTTTTAGTTTTTGTAAGGTCTGAGCTAGCAGAGAGTCTAGTTTTACATACCAGTTGTCTTTTTTATTTGCTTGACTATGTTTTTTCGAGACCCACAGAGGTACATGCAGCCTGCATAAGGTCTACACGCGTGTACCCATGCCCTACTCTCTTACAACCCGCGTGTACATGCTAGCTGAAGAAGTAGCATTAGCGTGTAGATTCCAGAAAGTGTTAGAGGCAGTCATCCTCTTTCCTGTTATAATCAGTTAATTTCAGGGTTTTTTTGGAAGTCTGTCTGAGTCTTGGTTGATTGCAGTCTTATCTCAGATTGGTTTGCTTTACGTTTTTTTTTTCCTTTCATTGTTTGCTTTTTCTGTTAAAAAGAGTGTCTAAGCCTTCAGGAGATCCTGGTTATCAATATCAATGGTCTCTTCCTGGTTTGGATTGTCTGTTTTTAGTTTTTCCAAAGTTTTTAGAGGTCCACGTGGCCTGCATAAGGCTAGCACGCATGTACACGCCCTCTGGCTCTACACATCTCGCGTGCACACGCTTGCCGTTGAATTGTCAGTAGTGTGCTTGTGCAGGATAATTTTTGTTGAGGGTAAGGCAGTCATCCTTTCCCTTAATGAGAGTTATACCTCTCAGGTTTTTGAATCTCTCTCTTAGCAGTCAGTAGCTTAGGGTTGATCTTAGCCTTAGCTTGCTTTTTTCATTTAAAAGTTGTCATTAAAAATTTGTTTCTTTAGGGTTTTTAGACAAGTGTGAGATTCATTTTTAAATTGCTCGTTTATGGTTTTTTGAGGTGATTCATTGCAATTTGCGTTTAGGCTAGAATTTGTTTTCTTGGTTTTTGATTTGTTTGACATTTTTCATTTTTTTCTTTATAAGCATTCAAATAAAAAAACAAAAATCCCTTTTATTTTCTTGTGTGGTTCAAAAGTGTGATCTTGCATTAGTAACCAGGGAAAAGTCTTTTATTTCATAAGTTTTTTACATTTTACTTAGATCATAAGTAGCTCGTAGTCGAGTGAAATTCTTTGAGTTTTCTGTCCAAAAATCTTAGAAAATTAAAATTTTTGAGAAGTTGTTGAAATTTTGCTTTAAGTGAAAATTTTTTGTTTCCAGCTTCTTATTCATTTTACTTTAGTATTTTACACATCATCAATTTCACTTTCATACCCCTTGACATAAGACAAGCCCTAAAATTAACACTAAAATTAAAATTTCTTAGACTTTTATGTTTGTAGGGTTACCCAACTAGTTCAGGATTAGGGCCTTGGATTAGGTTGGAGAGGAAACTCTTCAAGGCCATTAAAATCAAACATTGGAGTCTGAGTTAGGGAGTGTCCAAGTCCAGTATCATGAAATTTATCTGGGACCCCACTTTAACACAGGGGATAAACACGAGGTCGCGTGTGGAAAGGTAGCAGAGATAACCCCTCAAAAGCTGGACCAATCGTAGTGGAGAACACATATAGAGGGCTTGTTTTGGGATTCCATCGATTGCATTTGCCACGGGGCTTCATGGGTCTCAAATCCATTCAAGGTCCTCAGTTGTCTTCCAGACCACTTGCTTTCGATGCCCTTGACAGGTTTCGAGCTCGATACCCTACTCATTGTGGTCTACCTGACTTTCGACTGTACGCACCTGGTGACTATTCGCGAGCTGGCAACCTAGTTGCCCATATTTTTAAGGACTTACACAGGTGACTGTGGGGGTATACTGCGGTACCTATGATAGACATTGGGCCACGCTTTGCAAAGTATACCTGGAGGGTGCTTCCGTGTTCGAGTTTCACTTGCACCGGTTATTTTCTCTAGTGTTGGTTGTTGTAACTATTCTTCCAATTAGTTAGTGTTTGCCTGTCTTATCTCATAGGAATTTTTAGTGTTTTGTACTTTTGAACGTTTAGACTACCCTAGAGTGTCTTTGATATTCTCACACAGTGGAGGATCACGAGCTCCACCGGTCATGAAGGCTTCTTGGCTTGCCACCGGTTACACTGTAGCCACCCCCACCACCACTAAGGTGAAAGCTAGACCAACAAGGGTCTTTTGAAGTGACCATGTTGCAAGAAATTGTGCTTGACCAACATCCGGAGGAATCGACCATTTTGTACCTTGGAGCAAACTCCCTTGGCCTGGTTGAAACCCCAACCACTGATCTCTCAGCACCCCTCATCATACTGATTTATCCTTATGAGTGCCAGACAGTGTCGCATGAAACAATGGAAACAAATGCCATTACCACTTTTGGGAATTCATCAATTCCCATTACGGTTGTCACCACAGGAGCATTTCCACCTCCTAACCCACCGTCACCGCATCGAGCCACCATGGTCTCGACCGCCTTGACATCGCACAGTGGTCCGATCCCATCTTTGGCAGTGGCCACAACCCCTTTCACACCTAGTGTGACAGACCCTCCATTCTCATACAGGATTCCTAGTTCGGGTACAAGTCCTGTACTTTCCTACTCCACTTTACAAACTTTAGGTCTAGGGGCAGAGAGCTCTAGCGCTCCTCTGCAAGGTCACATGGGGGGCACTCTTTCTCCTTTTAACACTTTCCCTTATGGAGGAGGTCACATACCTCTTTCGTCCCCTTCACTCGGTGGCTTGCATCAGCAATCTGCTAGGCAACCTACACCCCATAGTTTATTTGGAGCAGGGAGTCAAGGACCCCCTTCACATAATATGCCGGTAGGTTTGAAACCATTTTCTTTGATCAGAGCATTTGGTAATAACGCCTTCTCGTCAGCCACTTTCCCGACTGGGCGCAATCCTAGTTTTGGACAACCTATTCCTATGCATGGTACTATTCTTGCACAGGGGGAAAACCTAGGAACTTCTTCTGCATCGGGGCTTTGGAATTCTTGGCATGGATTCGTTAGCTCATCCGGAATGCCGATCTGAGGTAATTATTTCCACAATCAATGGAACCCCGGATAAATGACCATGCCTATCCCCACGAGACTGACATGGGGAAACCCCTCCCAAAGTCCTTTGAATGTAATGCACACCCAACCATCTATGTCCTATTTTGGAAATCAGTCGATGATGCCTCCACATACACAAAATCCATACACTAGCCAGGGCCATGGTTTCTGCCAAAATCCAGGCCAGCAGCCAAAATTTTCCTGGCAACTTGGTGCCAGTCAAACTCCAGGCCCCATTTTCCTAGGTTATCACCAACAACCCAAACTACCTTTCCTAGCGACTTTGCACTTGCCAGATTTGACAAGGTTGTTGAATGACCCTATCTATCACGATCTACATTGGCCTCTTATGCCGACGAAGTTTCCTTTGGACATCTCAAAGTTCGAAGCCAATCCTAATGAAGATCTAGGAGATCATGTGACTACCTTCCATCTTTGGTGCTCTTCTAACTCATTGAAAGACAATTCTGTACAGTTGTGATTGTTTCAACATACTCTCATTGGGAGTGCTGCGAAATGGTACATTGAGCTTGATCTCTCAAGATACTTTTCCTTCGGCGAACTGGTAATGGATTTCCTAAACAATTTCTAGTTACCTGTAAGATACGACGCTGGCATAGAGCTTCTTGCTATTTTCGAACAAAAAAATGGACCATATCTCTGATCATATCCAAGAATGGTGACGCAGAAAGAGTTTAATTAAAGTGCCAGTCCCACCAACATTACTGCTTGAGTGGTTCCTTAAGTCTTTGGTCCCACAGTTATCCAAAGACATCGCGACATTGGGAGTATTCTTCAAAGAAGATGCCATCATGAGAGCTCAACAATTTGAGCTCATCTATTCTTAGTCCAGTCTATTATACAACATCTTACCAGATGTGCCATGCTCAATACTTGATAAAACTAGACAAAGAGTTGGACCACATGTCGATGGTATTGTTGGATCCGCACAAACAAAGTCCACTGAACAACTAACGATTGCAACAATTGTCTATACAATACACAACAGCCAACCAAACTACTACTTTGGCTGCTCCCCCTACCAAAACGTCGAATGTACACATAGTGCAATCGACTAACCAAAAAGCCACCCAACATCTTGAAGGAAAGAAAAAACAATGAAAGAAGGGTAAGGGGGATAAGAAACCCACTGATAATGCTGGTGAGGGAAATAATGAAAAATGGAAGGTGAGGTATCCATACAACCTATGCGTGGAAGACCACCCAACCCACCTATGTCCTCGGCTTGCAGAGGCCCAAATGTTTGTGACACAGCAACAACCCGCCGTGTTAACTAATCCATTTCAACATGGACAAAATCTAACTCAAGCCTCTACAAGCACAGAAGGGGGCAGTCAAGGACCCCCTCCATCTTCGAACAACCCTACATCCACGAATGTATATATGGTGAAAGGTGATGCTTTTCTATCAACTAGAGCACATGATTATAGTCAACCAAGCACTTCTGAGAAGGGAAAAGAAGCCGAACTCCCATCTCTTCCTCTACAGATTGAGAATACGTTGGGCGAAACAATGACACACATCCCCAAAGGTGCATTCAAGAGAGCTTCTCACAACCCTAACACAAGGTCTGCCCAAAACTACTCTTTGGTGGAGGATTTATCACAAACCCCTTGTGTGATGTTTTCTTTGGAGGTCCTCCAAAGTTTCCCTTCCTAGAGGAAAGATTTGTTAACTGCTTTAGGATCTACTGAGACTTAAAATCTGGGTACAATCATGCTAGATACAACCGACTTAAAACCTCATATGCCTTACTACGTAGCATTTCAGATAGTAGTGGCTCATCCCACAAAATTTTTTACAAGGAATATCTTCCACACGGTGGTGGATGAGGGCGCCTCGACATGCATTATGTCATTAGCATGTTGGAAGGCGATTGGCCAGCCCGTTTTGTCTCCATCACCTACTCTCCTCACTGCTTTCGATGGTCATTCATTCCGACCACATGGTATCGTTCCCTCTTTCCCCGTACAGTTAGGAGGGAAGACCATGTGCGTTGAGGTAGAAGTAGTCGATGCTCCCCTCGACTATGATATTTTTTTAGGAAGGAGTTGGACTTATGCTATGCAAGCCCTAGTCGCTACAGTTTTCCGGGTCTTGTTGTTTCCACACGAGGGCCAGATTGTGACCATCATTCAATTGTCTTTCTCCAGAACTGACCCTTCACTGGGGGAATCTACGGTCCTGATGATTGATAATCCTCAACCAGGTGCCGTTAGTGTAGGGGTTGGTTTGTGCCCATCTTTGATGGGTACCTTCGATTACCCACCCCCTCAAGGCGATATCAAGTTTATATCCAATCATCATAAGGTTGATATTTTTCAAGTTTCGTCGTTCCGCACAACTTACTTCGATGACCCGTGGATACTTCCTTCCCCATCAACCATGATGGATGATACAGGGCACCCAGGTATGTCCATGCCCTTGTTCGCCTCTGAAGTAGCGTACTCTTTAGTCCAGCAAGCTTCATCTAACCCTAATTTGACTCCATCACAAGAGTTATATCCTCTACTAGAGCCTATTTGGGCTCAGGGTTCTTTCGCTGGCACTGATTGGTTAGACTTAGTGTTTCCCTCTGACGAAGTAGTAATCGAAGCAATGACTAGTCCGGACAAACCCTGGGAAGATCTTCATCACAGATCATACTTCCTCCCAGAGTTAAACAGAATCGAATTAGGAGAATTCACCATGACTATGACGGGAGATCGGTCTCTTCCTAATAACCCCTTAGCTACACATGAGGTTTATGCTGAGGGTAATATGGAAACTATCGCTGAAATCTTACCGATCAATATCTCTCGAAACCCTGGCATCATGGAGAATGTCTTCATCGAAGCAGATTTTTCCCCCGAAGAGATTCAAATCTACACAGATCTTTTCAAATATTTCCGCAACGTTTTTGCCTAGTCTTATGAGGAAATGCTAGGCATCGATCCAAAAATAGTCGAACATGAAATCACAACTTATCCTAATGCCAAGCCTGTTCGGCAGAAGCTTCATCCAGTTAATCCTAAGAAAGAAACAACCATTAAGGTTGAGGTTGAGAAATTTCTAAAGGCCGGTTTTATCTATCCTATCCATTTGACCTAATGGGTGTCAAATCTTGTGCCGATCAATAAAAACCAAGGAACGATTCGTGTATGTATCGACTTCCGTGATTTGAACAAGGCATGTCCCAAAGATAATTTTCCAACACCATTCATCGACCAGATCATTGATGAATGTGCCCATTGCGAGGCCTTTTCTTTCATGAATGGTTTTTTGGGATATAATCAAATCCAAATCAAACCCAAGGACCAACATAAAACGACATTCATTTGTCCTTGGGGTACATTCGCATATCGTAAGATTCCTTTTGGTCTTAAAAATGCTGGAGCAACCTTTCAGTAGGCCATGTATTTTGCTTTCCATGACCTTAAGCATATAGTTGAGGCCTATTTATATGATTTAGCATCACGATCTCGCAAGAGAACGGATCATCCCAAGCACCTCTGGCTTATCTTCGAATGTTGTTGCTACTTTCAAATTCACTTGAATCCAAACAAGTGTAGCTTCTGCGTAACGTCAGGACGTTTGTTAGGTTTCATCGTATCAACAAAATGGATCATGGTCGATCCTCTCAAAGTGGAGGCAATAATTTAGTTGCCCCCCCCATGCACAATACTTCAACTTCAGAGTCTACAAGGCAAGGCGAAATTTTGACGACGCTTCATTGCCAAGTATGCCGAAATCACCAAGGGATTTATGCGCTTACTAAAGAAAGACATTCCCTTTTACTGGGACGAGGCTGCTTAACGCTCTTTTGACGCATTGAAACATGCCCTCACCACTGCCCCTCTGCTATGGCCACCTAACTACAACAAAGATTTATTATTATATCTGGCTACAACAGACTCAACCATAGGCATGGTTTTAGTTCAGGAAGATGACTTGTTCTCAGAATACATGATCTATTACATGAGCCGAGGCCTCATAGGATCGGAACTCAATTATTCTCGTATTGAAAAACTTGTGTTGGTAGCAAATCATGCTGTTCAATGGTTTCGTCATTACATTCTATTTCACAAGACCACCATCATTGCTATCGTGAATCCATTCCAGTACATGTTGACACAATGGGTAATAGGCGGAAAAATCAGTAGATGGATAGTCATACTCTAGGAGTTTGACTTAGACTTCATTTCAGCAAAGTCCAAAAAGTCACTGGTCTTCGCAGAACGTATTTCGAAACTTCCGGTTGAGTCAGGTGATGTTGTGCCTGAAGAATCGCCTATCTAGGGAGATATGTTTTTAATCACATCTTCAGATCCCTGGTATGGAGATATACTTATCTATCTCCAGACTTTGAAGTGCCCCACCTCTGCTTCTCATGACGAGCGTCGACACATACACCATCAGGATAAAAATGATCTCATACTCAATGATACTTTGTATCGGAGAGGTGTAGATTGCATCTTGCATCGATGTCTCACTCATGAGGAGGCAGTTATCGTGCTTAACGATTGCCACACCGAAGCATGTGGCATTCATTTGTCTGGGTTGGAAACAACCCAAAAGATTCTACGAGTAGGTTACTTCTGGCCGACGCTAATCAAAGATTGTATTGAATCGGTCAAGAAGTGCCACCCATGCCAAAGCTTCTCACGGAAGATGAGGGCACACCCTGCTCCTATGTTTCCTGTCATCACAGTTGGTCCCTTCACCAAGTGGGGGATTGATTACACTACATACAACCCTCCTTCGGCAAGGGGGCTAGGCTACATCATCGTAGTTGTTGACTACTTTACAAAGTGGGTTGAAGCTATGCCAACATTTAAGGATGATGGAGAGACTGCAACTCTCTTTCTTTTCAACCAGATAATAGCAAGGTTCGACGTCCCAAGAGAGATTGTCACTGACCATGGTAGTCACTTTCAGAACCAAATGATGACCGAGTTAACATCAAATCTTGGGTTACAGCAAGAACATTCATCACCCTACTACCCCCAAGCTAATGGGCAGGTGGAAGCTGTAAACAAAACTCTTAAGACTATTCTACAGTGAACTATCAACTCAGCCAAGTCAAATTGGCATTTGATGTTATACTCAACATTATGGGCTTACCGAACATCTGTTAAGACTGCAACCGGTTTCTCACC
>CBVK0100099845.1:0-18184 GCA_900067695.1 Picea abies
GGTTATCATCTTTCCTTTAAACAATCCTATCCCTCCTAATGAAAGAATCATAACAAGCTTTCCAAAAATTTCCCAAGTACTTTCTGGAATAATGTTCACCTATGTTTCCTCATCCAAGACACAGTCTATATTGAAGTATCCTATTCTTGTTTCTATGCACTGCTTTTCTTTTAAGATCTCTGGTTAACTGATGTCTCTTTGATCATTCAATGTTTCTTTCAGCTGTAATAACATAGTCTCTGATTCTCTAACATATCCTTAGTTTCTTGACCTTCTTCATGGTTTGCCTGTCTCAAGTTCATCTTTTCCACTTTATCAATCATTCTAGGGAAATCCAAAACCTCATGACCAACAAATTTACAACAAAGACAAATAGGACCTATGCTAGGGAATTCTTTAGCAAGATGTCATGGTCTTCTGCAGTTATAACACAATGTCAATCCTCTCTTTCTCTTAAACGATCTCCAACCTTTCCTGTACTACGCATTGGGATCATAGTGATGGACCTGCAATCTACAAAAATTCTTTCTAGGATCCTGCATCCACTTATTTGGACCTGCAATCTACAAAAATTCTTTCTAGGATCCTGCATCCACTTATTAGTCCAAAAATTCTTTCTATGCATAGGAATAACATATCTTTCACTATTTCTATCAAATCTATTCAGATAAAATCTTCTTTCTTCTAACTATGCCCTATTTTGAGCCTAGGACCAAATCTATCAAACATACCCAGATCCATAATTTCGAATAAACAATTTCCACTTATCTTACCTTTACCAGAGCACAAAGCTTTAAGATATTACCTCTTTATTCAAATCAAGTTTCCTTATCTTATCACAAATCTTCACAAGTCAAGTAGAATACTGCGCAATACAACAACAGATCTATGCACAAATCTTTCTCTTTTCTTCAATTCCCAGCAATCATAGTTTCAAGTCCCGACAACGGAACCATTTGTTGGCACAGGGGTAGACCTAGGGTTCAACACTTCAATAGTGCACCAAAAAATCCCTAACAACCAACCCTTTTGACAACACCTGTGAGGTAGATGAAGTCTCACCTGAGGTAAAGGCAGGGGGTTACAGGACTCAGGTGACTGCAACCTAGCTGGGACATGGATCTGTGATCACAATACTTAACAGAGCACTTTGCAGTTAACATTCATTAGTCTTTAACCCCTTTTCACATCGCAGGTGAAACCTTGATTATTGAACAACATAGTATTAATCAAGATCTAATTACATCTAATCATTTAGAACATGGCATTAGAACAAATATAGCATTCCTTCACATCATAAATCACTAAGCATCATTTGATCTACCTATCATGCATCTAGATCAAGAAAATAAGTACATAAAAATGATAAATATCATTTCACAAAGGACAATAACATAGGATATACATGGTTCACCCCAGTGTGGGGCTATGTCCACCAACTCTTCTTCTCTTCTTTATTAGTCTCTTCATTCTCCTTAGAAGGAACAAGCCACAAATCCAACTCCGTATAGGATAGGAGATCTGCACACACCTCGCCATATCCTCATTCCTTGAGTTAGATCAAAGCACAAAGCCTTACATAGTCTATGAACAAAGTACTTACAAAACAATTTCACTTAGCTTTGCAAGCCTTAACACATCTTCTTGCATATAGCTAATATTAGCACTAAGCCATCAACCCCTTCTTACCTTGCCTAGATACTTATTTATACATTACAAAAGGGCCTAAACATGGACAAAACCCATTGGTCGACATCCCATACTTGTTACATAAACCCTAAAATCCAAAATCCCGCAACAATGGTGAGATCCCGCGATCTCTGCTTCGCCTGGGTGCTCTATCTTCGACCAGCCTGTCGAAGTCCCAAAAATGGTCAAACACAGCCAATGTTTCCACAAAACTTGGTCGAGGGCCAACAGTTAGTAAGATGTTGTTGTTGGGTTTTATTTGAGAAAAGGTTATGTAAATGGAATCTGTATACAGTTTTAGGTAGATAGATCTCTACGACATCAGTCCAAAGTTAGAAGTCTGTAGCAGAGTATGTGTATGTATTTCTGAGATTGTATTCGATAAGTTACGAAGATAATAGATGAAGAAGGACCCAAAATTTTTAAATATAATGTGTCATTATAATTTTATGCTTATTAATTGTATCTTTACAATACTTCTTTATTCTTGATGGGATACACATGATATCTCTGTGTATGAATTATTTTCACAACTTAAGTATATTTAGTTCCAGTATGCATGAATTTAGATTTGTTCTTTAGTTGGTCTATATTGTGCAAGATCATGGTGAATCTTGAAGGTTCTAGGAACCCACCCAAGTATTCTCCTTTCCCTTCCCCATCCTTCTGTCTTGGTTACGCTTCGAGTGAGACTTCTTCTCTTCAGAGGAGATGAAAATGCTAGCGCTTTAGAATACATGGTATATTTTGTTGGTAACCTGAGAAGGATCTTGTTCTAATCAATTACGTGCCAACAATCTCTTCAATAGGGCTATTAGATCCATATCTCTCTACCCTTATCGAGGTCTTCAACATGTATTCCTTTCGAAGTGTTTTTCTTTCATCTAGCAAAGATCTCCTAGAAGCCATGGCTGACGTTTGTCCCTTGACATGTATTCCTTCCATAGAATTGTCCTCTTGGAAGCCATGATCAAGGAGAGGTTTTGAGAATAGTTGTTTCTTCTTTGTGGGAATCTCATTAAAAAATGAAACAAAGGTTTTGAGCATAGTTTTTCTTCTCTGTGGAAATCTCATTAAAAAATGAAACAAAGGTTTTGAGCATATTTTTTCTTCTCTGTGGAAATCTTGTTAAAAAATGAAACAAAGGTCTTGAAAATAGTTCTTCTTCTATGTGACAAGCTCATTAAAACATGAAACAGAAGCTACGAGCATAGTTCATTGTCTCTATCAAGATTGTTAAAAAATGAAACAGAGGTTTTGAGCATAGTTTTGCTTCTCTGTGGCAAGCTCATTAAAAAATGAAATAGAGGTCTTGAGCATAGTTTTGCTTCTCTATGGTAATCTTGTTAAAAAATGAAACAAAGGTATTGAGCATAGTTTTTTTTCTCTATGGCAAGTTCGTTAAAAAATGAAACAGTGGTCTTGAGCATAGTTTTTCTTATCTGTGGAGAGCTTGTTAAAAAATGAAACAGGGCTACGAGCATAGTTATTTTCATGTGTCAAGCTCATTAAAAAATGAAAACTTCACCTATCTTGTTGAGTCAATTGTTTCATTAGATCTTTTATATATTTAGTGTAATCTTTCCTTAGATCTCCTAGCAGAACCTTCATTTCATCCGCCCTTATCCTTTTTCTCCATCTGATACAAAAACGGGTGACAACCTCAAAGTTGTCGAATGAAATGAATATTTGGGGGGAATGAATTCAGCCTTTGATTATCATTCTGGAGTTAAGGCACTATATTCTTAAGCTGGGGGCAGAGTACCAACCACCCATGGGTATCCCTCAAAACCTTTGGAAATTACGTTGGGAAATTACAAGAATAGTTTAATTTTGTTTCGTTTAATTTTGTTTCAAGCTTGTGTAAAAATGAAACCAATTATGAGCTTAATCTTTGTTATTTCTCATGCTCATAAATACATGAGAATGTGAACAAGTATACTTTTATCACTTTTTAGGACTCGCAAAGGTTATACAAAAAATGAACCCCCTACATTTTTCTTTTTAGCTCTCTTCAAGATCTCTAAACATGAAAAGATTGTCGAGTGAACTTGCTTCCTTTCACACTCGTTAAAAGGTTTGAAAGGGCATATTTCAAGTGATAGTTTATATTTTTTCATCCTCGCTAAAGTAATTACGAAAAATGAACACTCTAATCAAGCATGAGTAGAAGATTTCTCCCCTATATCATTTGACACTTTTTCAGGCTTGGGATACTAAATTTACAAAAAAATCATCCATGGAGTCGCCAATAAGTTCTTTTCAGACTCTCTAAACATGAAAAACCACCAATTTTTCCTTCTTTGGACTCACTAAACTACACATTGAAGGAACCATATGGGAATGAACCCTTACTTCTTCCAGTTCGTTAAATAAAGGAAGAGGAATTTACCGAATGTGATTTATATTGAGAATTTGTTACCCTCCTCAAGCTCGTTAAATGAAAAAGAGGTAATCATCTATTTGGGTGGGGTCAAAATTGAAGGAAGTGGGCAAAGGTTTTGGGAATCCTTTATGGTAGCTATTGTCTCCCTTGAACATGGCATCTATTTTTGTCTCGTCTTACAATTGGGTAATCCGCTTGTCTCTGAGTCATACTAATTCCATGTGTCGCCATAATTTTTAGTCTAGTCAAAGAGTTCTCTTATTTCCATCACATAACATTCTTGGCACTTGTTTTTTCAATGCTACCAAGTCAATTGTCATGCCTCCTCATGTTAAAGGGAATTTTCACTTCAAACCATCCATCTGCAGTATTTCCAGTTTTTGTTTCCTGTGTGAGTCCATACTCATTCGATTCATCTTACTACATCACTTTCCTATGTGAGTTTCATGTCGAAGATGGGGGATACATCAAGGACCTCCTTTGATGAGACTTTTCATATCAACTTCAACACATCATCCAGTAATTAGACTTAGAAACCCATTAGTACCTTGGGACCTGGATTCCTCAATTGAAGGCCTCCTCGCTTCTAAAAGTTGGTTTACATCATTGACCTCTGATCGAATGATTCTATTAGTGTCCTATAATGATAGGAGATCTGATGATTCAGATATTATATGTGGGTTTCGTGATGAAATTCATGTCTTGATGGCCTAATTATCTCCTCAAATAAATTTTCAAATTTTATGTCATTAGGTGAGAGGATGGTCATTAGATGAAAGTTCTTTGAATTTCAAGTGAAAAAGTCTTTAAATTAAGTTTTAGACTTGTCTTTTCAAAAAGTGATGAGTCTGTACTTTTATTAGGAAAAATCCAAAATTTCACTTTCGGCAGCTAAGGGCCATTTTTCAAATCATTCTAATTTGTCGAAAGCTGTCGCTTTTGACAGCAAAAATAGCATGTGCAAGGCACTCTAAGCTGTCAAAATGCAGAAGTTCTCCAACGGTTCGACTGTCCCATCGGACTCTCAAACCTCCATCAGTACACATGTCATGATGATCTTATATGTTATTGAAATCATCTACAAGGATAATTTGTCATGATCTGGACGGTTTATTATGATTCTAATTGATGTTTCAAAAAATCATTAAACCCCAAGATATCAATTTGAAACCCCAATCATTATTTCATTCGCCATTACCATTTAATGCAACAAATCACATGGAGGTCTATCTTAGTTGGTTTTAAATAAACATCATGATATCAGGTTCCTTATTTACTGAGTGTTTTTTTTTAAATCCCATACATCCACAAATTTGTTGGTCTCATGAATTTCCCTCATTTGTTTTTACTCTCTCCTTTTTCCTAGTGCTGATCTCCCATCCATCAACCCATATTTCAATATTTTCAAGATATTAATAGGTTTTTTGCAGATGTCTACTGGAGGAGCATTGCTCAGGAGGGAGTTGAAAGATGTTTCGTATCTGGAATCTCATCCAGGGATTTGTCAAATGTTCAAGGATGCAGGCTGCTACAGGTTTTGCAAAATAATACAAGGGTATCATCAGGGAATTGGAGAGGCATTTGCCAAAAGTTTTTATGGAGCCAAAGTGAAATTGGGTCCTCTGGAAATGCAAAAAGATGAGGCAAGTGTTGTTGCAGAAACTGAAATGCCTGAAGAGGGTGATAGGTGGTTCAAGACCACTGCCATTAAAGACATTGAATTTATACCTTACCTTAAGACATAATTCTAGAGCATTATTTGGAAAAAGGATGTTCCCAGGGATTACTTGGAAGACAAATGGAAGAAATTGTTGAAGGTTATTCAGGTGTACATAACGTGTGAAGTGAGGTATGGCAGGGTCATGTTATACCATTTCAGGCTTATCAATCATTTCACAGGAAAAAACCCTCTGAACTTGCCTCATTATCTTCATAGGATCCTCACCAAGATGGCACAAAAAGTCTAAGCTAAACCTGAGAAAATAAACAATATATTGTTCCATCATGGAATCATCAAGGTTATAGTGATGGGGGAACTCCAAAGAAGAGAGAGGACATCAGAATATCTCCTATTTTGGGGAGAATTTGAGAAAGAGATCTATCCTAAAGGTAAGAACACACCTACAAAGAAGTGATCTACACTAAAGAGTAGCAAGAGAAAGAGAAGTGCCATGTCACCAGTTCAAACAGAACAACCAACCCCTTCACCTAGGTCTAAGAAGGAAAAGAAGAATATTGATTTTGATCGGGGAATAGAGGTCTAGGGTAGTATTTTTGAGAAAAAAATCTTGAATTTTCCATACTTAAATTTTGAGTCTGAAACACCCATGAAGGAGAAAGAAGAAACTGCAGTTGAAACTCCAACCTTGGAGTTACCTGAGATATCAACAAAAAAGAAGATTGGTAAAGCATTCAAGATTCAAAAGCTAAAAGAGGAAGTGATAGAACTTAGGTTATTATACAAAGTCATCAAATCTCAGAATCAAGCTATGAAAAGAACATCTGATGAGGTAAGACACTGATTTAAAAGGTTGGCTCTGATGCATGTAGCTCTGAAAAGGAAGAATAAAATACTGTCTAAGAAGAACCAGAAATTTTACCAAATGATCAAACTCTTGAGGTTTAAGCTAGCACATACAAGAAATAAATCTAGAGCTCATCTTGGTTTAGAAACATTGGTTGAAGTTGCTATGGACCTAAACAAGGAATCCTAAGAGTTGGATAGAGTAAAGGAAACAAACTTTGCAATTTTGAATGTGTTGGAAAACTCAGAAATTTTGGTAGCTTATTCATTTTAGTTGAAGCATTGTTAGTTGTCAAAATATTTTCTTTTGACAGCTAATCCTACTCTGTTTTATACCTGTAAACCACCGAAAGCGCCGAAATTGGAAGAATGCTCATCTTTTTGCTCAAATCAAAGATTTTTGTTTCCAGATCATTTGGAAGGGGTTCCAAATGAAAGATAAAAATTGAAAGGATACATATCATCATCCCTTTCCATTTTTTGAGGCAGATGCTAAGGCAAGAAGGTTAAGTGGCTTTTCAATTTTTGGTAAAAAATTGCTTATTTGACAAAGAAGGATTTCGAAGTGCCTTGTCATCACTTTGAAAATTATTGAAGCTGTCGAAGATTGTTGAATATTTAGTTGTTAGAGGTTTGACCTTTAAAT
Source organism: Picea abies (assembly GCA_900067695.1). NCBI lineage: Eukaryota > Viridiplantae > Streptophyta > Pinopsida > Pinales > Pinaceae > Picea > Picea abies. The sequence goes on from CBVK0100099845.1 coordinate 7,246, forward strand.
TAGGACTCGTTCCTACATATCATACTAGTTTTGATTTTATTCTATTTTAAGTATTTCAGAACTAGTTTTGATTTTATTCTATTTTAAGTATTTCAGATCCATTTTTATAGGATCTTGAACTGTTATGTAAAGGATATAAATCCTATAACTTGTAAGAAAGAAAGGGTTAGACTGATAGGAAAGGATGGCATGGGAATGTACCCATCCATTGTAGAAATGTTTCAAATATGTAAATGACTTTTATGAATGAATACAAAGGCACTATATTTCTAGATTCCTATGTTGTGTTTAAGTGGTGAAGTGTTTCCCTGATGTAACTCATTACTTTCCTATTTCACATGATTTTTCTTTCTGTATTGTATATGAGAAGAAAATGCACAAGATTTTTTCTTAACACCCTTTGCTGGCTCGAAAAAATATTTATGTTTTATTCCAAGTTTGAAATGTAGAATTCAACTATACTCTGCTCTACATTTGAAATGAATTTCAATCTATTCTTCTTTTCCCATTTTATAAGCTCAAAGGATCCATTGGCATGATTATCTTGCCTAGTCACATTTTGTTTTATTTATTCATTCATATATCATCTTAATCATTGACTCTATTTTTCCCAATGGTCCTTTCTGTGTCTCAACCAAACCAATTCAAAAATCCATAAACAAACCCATGTTCTACATAACTAGCCTAAGATCCATACTTAAACAAAGTTATATCAAACAGAGAGATCCCTCTCTGAGTCTTGGAGGGATATATCCAAGACTCGAAGCCCATCCATTGTAGAAATGTTTCAAATATGTAAATGACTTTTATGAATGAATACAAAGGCACTATATTTCCATATTCATGTGTTGTGTTTAAGTGGTGAAGTTTTTCCCTGATGTAACTCGTTACTTTCCTATTTCACATGATTTTTCTTTCTGTATTGTATATGAGAAGAAAATGCACAAGATTTTTTCTTGACACCCTGTGCTAGCTCGAAAAAATATTTATATTTTATTCCAAGTTTGAAATGTGAAATTTAGCTATACTCTGCTCTACATTTGAAATGAATTTCAATCTATTCTTATTTTCCCATTTTATAAGCTCAAACGATCCACTGGCATGATTATCCTGCCTAGTCACATTTTGTTTTATTTATTCATTCATCTATCATCTTAATCATTGGCTCCATTTTGCCCAATGGTCCTTTCTGTGTCTCAACCAAACCAATTAAAAAATCCATAAACAAACCCATGTTCTACATAACTAGCCTAAGATCCATACTTAAACAATGTTATATCAAATAGAGAGATCCCTCTTTGAGTCTTGGAGGGATATATCCAAGACTCGAAGTGGTTTTAATGTTGCCTATGTGACTGCCTCAACAACCTTGGGAAAATTACAGAGTGCTAATAGATTCGACGAATGCTCAACCTCAGCTCATTTATTCACATTCGCTGGAATGTACTAGGGTACCTTGGGAGTCATTGACATCATGTACTAGGGTACCTTGGGAGTCATTGACATCATTGGTGATTTCCCTCTCACCTGTTAATGGTTTACCTCAATGATCAGTAATCAAGTGGTTTCTACCATGTTCAAAATCAAATCATCTATTCACATGGATAGATTCATACCACGTCAGGATTGGAACAAAGACCTTGGTTTGAGCATTCACTCTATTATCTGATCTGCCCAAGCTACGAAGGAGATCATTTGAGCATACCAATATATATATTGTCACATATATCCACATTTTATTTGTATGTGGCTATGTGTTTATCATCTCCTATCTCCATTGTGTATTTTTTGTGTCTATGATTAGTTCATGTCATGGATGTATGGATCCACATTGTATCTCTAGTGGCCATATTCTTAGTTAATATTTTTCATGGATCTACAGTGCATTGGTCGACGAACGTTCTTTGATTCATTTTTATTTCAAGAATAGGTATGCATGCCTTGGAAATTGAACATATATTAATATTGTTTGATGGTTGTTTGCAGCTTCTACTAGGTTCTCCAACTCCACACCCTCGCATTGAAGAATTGTAAAGTGTTTCAGCCATTAGTTTCTTTTATGACCTCACACTTTAGGGGGCATACTATTAAACATCAAAATGACACACTTAATTACCTCACCCTAAGTGATACAAGTGTCGTAAAAGTGTTGTATGCACTTTGATAAGTGTCGCAAGTGACGTAAAATTGTTCTGTGCACCTTGGTAAGTGTCACAAGTGTTGTCAAGTTTCATATGCACCTTAATAAGTGTTGCATGCACTTTTCTATGTTTTAATATGTTTTTTAACCGCTTCAAACCATCAAATAACATTTTCCCTGATCCCTAAGTCATATTGGAGGAATAAACCCATCCTTTCAAGGCCATAAAAGCTCTTTTTACTTGACAAATCAACCATTTTTTGGGCATTTTTGAACGGTAGCACCCCCTTGGCCATGTTGGGGGAGTGTTAACCCATGTATCAAATCCCCCTTTACCTTATTTATGGAGCGTTGATCTAGGATCAACACTATGTATCTAAATATAGGGGAGTGTTGATTTTGGTTAGAGGAAAATTTGGAGAATCCTACCTCTTTCTGAAGGCCATCTCTTAGAGATGAGGTTGGTTTGGATCGAATTTTATCCTATGGAACTATCCTAGGATCATATCCAAACCTAAAGGAGTCATATCCTCAACTAATCCCAAAATATACTCATGGTAGTTGATCCTCCCAAGCCTATAAAAGGTGTTCATTCCAAGGTGAAGAAAAAAAAGACAGAGATATCAAAGTTATGATCTTGGGATTCATGCAATGGTATGGACAAGGAGAGCTTGGAGGAGTGTTTCATAATCATCCATGTTTGTAAATATTCTCTTTGGGTTCTCATTTTAATATACTTGGCCTATTTCCTCCAAGCTTGTGTATTATTGCATGTGCTTTTATATTGTTCCTTCAATCTTTGTAGATGAATTTGTTTGATATAATATTGTAGAGTAGGAATTTCTTGTTTCTCTTTTTCTTCTATTGCATTGCAGGTATCAATTTTCCCCAAGGAGTTTGGAGATAAAACTCGGATTGGAAGCAACAAGGAAAAACTTTGAAACTAGGTGCATCACACTTTTTCTCCCTCTCTCTTTTTGATTATTTAAAATAAATTCAAAGGGATGTTGGTTTCCACTTGTGTTTTTCTATCTTGGTATTAGGGGTCTGTAATCCAAGGGAAAGTTCACATGTTTGTAGGGGAATATCTCCAGCCTTTGATTATCATTCTAGAATTAATCCACTAGCTTCTCAAGTTGGGGGTAGATTACATCTTAGCACTAAGAGTCACACATATACTGTTGTAAGTGTAAGCCTAGTACCCATCATAATTTTTAGAGTTTGATGAGTGATTATATTAAAAAATGGATCAAACTAATAAGGTTCAAAGCCTGATCTATTGCACGAAATTCCAAAGACTATATTCCAGCAAAATGGGCTATCATAATCTCCAACCAGCACATATTTTGAAATATGAATAGAATAAAATGCAGAAAAACATCAAGATGAATGGTCAATTTCAAATCAGGCTTGATTGAATTCATATGGTTGAAATTGCATTGATTAGGATCCTTCTAATCAAGAAATAACAATTTGATCCAAGAAGAAATGATTCACATAATACATAGTAAATCATCCACTGCATAAATATTCTAACAAAGTTGTTGATAAATCCTTTATCAATTAGTATTCCATTAGAGAAAGAAGACAAAGAAAGGAGCACAAGATAATCTTTTACTACACAAGAATCCTCCATCTAGATATATAAAGTTTGAGAGTTTACAAAATAGTAACAGACTTTTTCCTATCACTCCAACCCTATCCTTATCAAAATCCCCTTCTATATATAGTTAATCATATCTAGCTACCCTAAGGAGGTCAAAACAAAGGGTCTACATAGGGTCCTCCTCCAATTGGGAGCCTTGTTACAAAATATTCCAACAAAAACCTAACAAAATCCTATTTGTTTGGATCTTGTCTATTGAGATAAATACCTTTTGAAATAGGTCATGCTGCTTTATTTGGAGATGGAAAACATGTCCCTCATGTCCAATTAACTCATAGGAGACCATTCGAACCTTCCCTGACAGCTGGTAGCCTTCCCATAGCTTGAATTTGTTAGAATGTTAGAGTTTGTAGCGCCTTTGACAAGATGTGTTGTGAACTTTCCTCTAGGTGATGTTTTTATCATTTCTCCAAAAATACGAAATGGGTCAGGCTGATTTTTCTTCAAAAAGTAAAAAACATCATATTTTTCCTCCACACCAAATTTCAGAGGAACCCATATTGGAATTCAAACGTTATGATCAAAACAATCCTATGTTGTGTGATAATGCTTACAAGCTCCCATAAATTACCAGTTTGCAATGCTAATGAGTCCAGGCACTGCGAACTTTCTTGTAGTATCCTGTTTCACTTTTTCAAATCTTAAACACCTCAAAACTTATGCCAGTATTCTAGACATGCTATGAAAACTTCATTATCTTGATATATGACTAGAGGAAAACACCTGAACTTATAGTCATGGTTTAAAACTCATAGCCATCACCAAAATGTTGTAAAATGCATGAAAACATAAACTTTGACCAAAATTGATCTTGGTTATGGAGGCTCAATGTATTCATATTTTGGTTCTGGATCTTCTTTTGATAGCCACATTGGCCAACATGTATAATCATTGCTTGGCTACTTTCTGTAATTTTTTATGATAGTTGGTGTGTGAAAACAAAGTGAACATGAGTTTTATGGTTTAATGACATAACTGTTTTCCTAGAATCCACCTTGTCCAAATATTTATACACATCAATGGTATGATATAGAGCACCTTTACAAAAGGAGGAGTAAAGAAAAAACAATTGATATTTGTAATGAAAGGAAGAAAATTGAAGCTTCTTGCTAATTGTCAGTGTTTCATGGAAACCTGCACATGAGACCTAGCTAAAGAATACATGTCAGTGTTTCATGGAAACCTGCACATGAGACCTAGCTAAAGAATACACAAACAAAGCTTATCAAGAAAAGGAAGAGAGATACAATATGAAGAATTAGAATGAATGTATATTATGATCTATTAAATGAGTGAGTGATATTCACTCATATAGGCAATGACATCCTATAATAGGAATTCATGAATAATAGTGATGGTATAAGATTAGAAAGTCTATAATAGAACTAGTCAGTTAATTCCCACTGAACTAGTGTGCCAAAAATAGAAATTTCTCCAACACTCCCCTCAACATTACTATGGAGTAAAAAATGAGTCCTGGCTACTAGGACATATTAGGTACTCACATACAATGAAACTAATGAACATTGAATAAAAATAAGGAAAAAGGGAAAACCACATGGGAACAAAACCCCCTCTCAAAAGACAATGCATCAAAAGAAGAAAAGGCAGCTGCTAGGAAACTATGTTCTTCATTGCAAGATGATCCCTCAAAGTTTGAAACTTTTGCTCAGTGAAGTTCTTGGTGAATATGTTAGCAGTCTATTCAAAGGAAGGAAAGAACTGCAAATCAATGATCATGCCATGTACTAGATCTCTGGTGAAATGCATGTGGACGTTAATGTCTTTGGGTCATTGTCCTTGTACTAGATTTCTGCAAAATCTTAGTGTACTCTAATTGTCACACCATATGATAGTCGGACAATGAAACTGGATACCAATCTCAATAAATAATTATTGAAGCCAAAAGTTTTGAATGACACAGTTGATTACTCCTCTATACTCGGCCTCTACAAAAGATAAAGCAATGGTTGATTGCTTCTTACTTGACCAACAAATTGGGCCTAACCCCAAATTGAGAGTGTACCCGGACGTGGAATTGTGATCTATGCTATCACCAGCCCAATCTGAATCTGTGCAGCCTATGATATCTACTGCACAACCAACTCCATAGTGAATTACATAACTCATGCTTCCCTGAACATATCTGAGGATGTGCTTGGAAGAATTCCAGTGCAGATCATGGGGTTCCTACATGTATCTAGAAATTGCTCCTACTGCATATGAGATATCTATATGGGTGTGGGTGAGATACAAAATAATCCCTACCAACTGTCGATACAAAGTGTTATCCACTAATGGTGTATCCCTTCCATCCTCAAGTCTGATCCTAGATAAGAATGGTGTAGGTGCAGACTTACAGTCTATCATGTGGAATCTAGCTAGAAGATACTAAACATACTTAGCCTGATAAATTTTGATGATGGAAGCATCCTGACTAATCTCAATACCAAGAAAGAAGTGTAGTGGACCCATGTCCATCATAGAGAACCTATCATTCAAAATATATTTGACCAAAGAAATGGCTGAAGAATATCTACCAGTGATCAAAAGATCATCAACATAGAGTACTAAAATCATCACACAGTTAGTAGTCTTCAACATGTAAACATTGGAATCAGATTTACATCTAACAAAATCATGTGAAAGCAAGTAAGAATCCATCTTTGTGTACCATACTATAGGTTCCTTCTTGAGGCCATAGAGAGACTTCTTTAGTCTGCATACTAAAGATGAGTTCTAACTGAACCCCAATGGCTGCTCCATGTAGATATCCTCTGAAAGGACACCATGAAGAAAATCATTCTTCACATCCATCTAGTGAGGTTCCCATACTTTGGATGTTGCAATGTCTAGAACCAAGTGAATGGATTCAATCTTTTCTATAGGATAAAAGGTATCATCATAATCTATCCCATGAATCTGTTGAAATAATTTTGCAACTAATCTGGCCTTATACCTTCTCACCTGACCATTTGGTGCTCTCTTGGTCCTATAGACCCATTTGCATCTGAAAATTTTCCTCCCTAGTGGAAGTGGAACTAGAACCTAAGTCCCATTCTCTATGAGAGAGTCATGCTCCTCTTGCATGGCCATCACTGATTCAAAAGATGAAAGTACATGAGAAGGATCCACATGTTGATATTTATTCCTCCTCGAATCCAATGGATCCCTTGCAAGGGTGTACGTTTCCTTAAGTGTGGATTATTCCCACTTGGGCATTTGCTGAAGCTCCAATGCTCACTCCTCATTTGGTTTTACTACCTACTCATATGCATGTACAAAATACTATGAATTTGTTTCTGAATATGTAGCATCTAAGTGTGTGCAATCATCATCTTTGATGTCTGGAACTGATGGAAGCATAAGAGTCTCTACATGTTTCACTTGAGGTGCATGTAAAGTACTCTCCTCAAACAAACAAATGTGTTCAATGATGATTCGGTTTGTAGAGGGATCAATCAATCTATACCCTTTCACACCATTTGGATATCCCACAAAGATGAAAGGTGTGCTCTATGGATCTAAGGCTTACCTCTTTTCTGAAGGAATATGGGCCCATGCTCTAGATCCAAAGATGCGGAAGTAGGTGACATATGCTTTGTAACATGTCCAAGAATCAAAAGGTGTCATATCCTAAACAAATCTATGAGGTTCTTTGTTCTTTATGTAAGAAGGAAATTTAAGTGCCTCGGCCCAAAGCTTGAAAGGAAGTGATATTGCATGTAACATGCAACTGGTCATTTCCTTGAGAGACCTATTCTTCCTTTCAACAACTCTATTTTGTTGTGGATTGTATGGAACTGTGTGTTGGAACTAGATATCAGCTTCACGACAAATATTATGAACATATTTGTTGATATACTCTCCCCCCATTGTCTGTATGAAGGACCTTTATTTTATTTTGAGTTTGTATCTCTACTAGAGCTTTGAAGTCTTTGAGATGTTCAAAAACTTCATACTTTTTTCTGAGAAAATAAACCCAAGTATAACATGAGTAATCATCAATAAATGTAAGAACATACCTTGCTTTGCTGATGGACTATTATAACCCTAAATTTCACCAGACATGCATACCTAGCATCAAGCCATATTTCTTGCTTTTTTTTCCAAGCCATCATGGAACAACTCTTATGAAAAACCATTTCTTTGAAGATGTATGCACCCTACACCACTACTTCCCATGTACATACTTTAGTTGCACCATTACAGCCCGCATACACTCACAAAAAAGTGCGAAAAATAAAAATTGCAAAGGGATATGGGTTTTTGGGCCGTTACCTAACTATTTGATTGCCCATAGCCAGTCACCCTAACCGTTACTATATTTTTGGCCTATAAAAGAAGGTGTTGGGGTCCCATTCCAAAGAGAAACATGAGAGCATAGAAACTCTACCCATTTCATTATTCCCCCTTTGCCCCAATAGTTTGCAACCACATTGTGAGTTCGAGCCAGAATTCCATCTTCCTCAATTGCAAACCCTTGCCATCTACCTAGAGAAAACTGAAGAGGAGAAGAATACGTGGAAGCATATGGTGCATGGTGAAGAGGATCCTAGGACCAAGTTCGAGGAGTAGTTGCCAGTCTCATGTTGTAAACGACTTTTGTGAGATTAATATAAAGAAATAATTTTTCCGTCTCGCCAAATGATGTCTTCAGTCTTCATGATTTATTTTCATTTTGGTCATGATATCTAACCCACTAATCCACATGTAGAATGCATTCTTGTAGTTTCTTTTTTGTATTTTGGTGAATGAAGGTCATCCTTGGGAGGAGACTTGCATTTGAGAAACAACCGAGTGCAAAGGGATCAACATCGGACACAGAGTTTAAGGTAGGACTACCAGATCCCTATACTTTGTCTTTTATGTATGATTGTGGGGTAATGTCAGGATAGTTGTTAAATGTAGGATACTTTTTACAGTTAGATTTCCTGCACTTTAGAACCCTGGTGTAGTCCGTAGGGGCATTTTCCTGCTATAGCATGGACGGATGTGGAAATGGACCCATGAGATCATTGTGAACAAGCTCCAAGGAAGATGATGTTCTCCTTTCCTTCCCCTTTTCGAACTTCTCTTCAGGATGCTTTCCAGGAATGAATCCTTCGAAAACCCCTTCATAAAAGTGAATGTCTGGCAATCCTTTGCCCATTCCTTGCTTGGAAAGTTGTTGCATGTACCTACATTTTAAATGACTAAATATCGCATTCAATACTCTAGTACTATCATTAGCATGTGTAAGTAGAAAATAGGATTCATAGTTAGAAAAATTAGTGAACTTATACAACTGTGATTTGTGATCTACCTCACCAACTACAATAATGGAATTGTCATGCATGTCAAGTACAGTAACTGAATCTGATGTAAATTAAACCCTTTTACATGTTTGAGTGATCTGATAAACTGAGAGAAGATTTATAGAAACATTTGGAACATGTAAAACTGATGCAAGACCATCTCTCCACCTCAGCACGCACCAATCAATTAGCATGCATGGTGCACATTCAAGGAAGGGAGAGGCGTCGCCCTCTCCTTTTCCCTCGAGAATCAAAAGAGGGATCTAGGCATTTAATGATGACACACTAGATGAGACAAGTTGTTCCTTTGCACAAGCTGGAGATAAGGTCTCCATTAATTGGTTGATGGTAGGAGGGATTTGCATCCAATTTGGAGTAGATTTCCATCATTGTAATTTTCCCATTAGATTGGCATTTTGAATGGTGATTTGACACCACTAGTTTAGATTGCGAGGGAAGCTCATCGAACCCCTCTTGTATAAATCTTTGTATTGTTGCAAAGTAGAGGTTGGATTGTAGGGCTTAGAGAAGATAGATTTATCCAAGAGAGAAACACAGAGAGTTGAGACTCAGTTGTAGCTCAAAATCCACTATTGTAATTTGACATTCTACCATTAATAGAAAATGGCAGTTTTTCCTGTTTTCAATTTTTTTGTAATGGATGTTGTGTTATGAATGTCGTTTACATGCATTTTAATTGTAGATGAATGTTAGAAATCATCTATAAGGATAGAGATACAGGTTCTATCCATGAGTGTGTTGGATTAGGTTTGGTTCTCTAGGCTAAGTGTAAGGAGTGCATGACAAAGAGAGGAAACTATGTAAGCCGACACAAGAAGTGTGTGTCTGAACTTAGTGGAGTTAGAAGAGAGACTACCAGGAGGGCATACCAGACTAATTCACAGACTCAGGATGAAATTTCAAGGTGGTTAAGTACCTTGGAAAGAAAGACTGTGTAGGAGGAAGCACAACTCAGAGTTACTAAACACTCTAAAACACTCTTCTAGGAGGGCATAGAGCAAGTACACGAGCATACAAGAGAAACATTGTTAGAAGTGTTGGAATCCTTAAGAGAATCCCAGAATTACTGGACATTCCGAGGAAGGAAGGCTTTGCAAGAGTGCATCGAAAAATGAAAGGAGATGCCTTAAGAAGGAAGGCTTTGCAAGAGTGCATCGAAAAATGAAAGGAGATGCCTTAAACCCTTCTGTAAGCTAAGGGAAAAGTCGTCAAAGAATGGAGTGGAGCGCAAGGAGTGCGCCAAAGATACTGTAAGTCCATCTTACAAGATCAGGAAGAAGATCAAGAGACTGCCAAGAGGGCATGAGGAAGTTCATAGAGGAACAACAAACTTTGAAGGTTTTCAAGTTGAGTAAAGTCATAGAAGATTTTGCATAGAACTCTGCAAGGAGTGCAGAAGGTGTTTGAAAATAGCCTATGTCTCGAAAGAAATAATTTGCACTAAGTTTGCAAAAGGGGTCCCATAATTTGTGCTAAGTTTGCAAAAGGGGTCGAGGACTCGCCGAAGTCCTGAAGACAGTGAAATCGTCCATCGTTGGGGAATATAGGTGGAAAAATATAGAGAAGTTCGGGAGAAGGAACTTCGGGAGATTTTCGAGGTGAAAATAGATATCTTCATGAAGTCGTGAGGCACGAAGGGATTCTGGACCACCAAATATAGAAGGCATGTGGCAGAGATCAACATAGTTCGGAGCAAGAACCCTTTGATAAAAGTCAAGAGGAGAATACCCAAAGAGATGAGATCCGAAGTAATCTTGGTCGTCCATTGAGATAGGACACGTGGAGTTGGGATCGAAACTTCACTGATTTGAAAGA
>CBVK0100099846.1:0-22609 GCA_900067695.1 Picea abies
ATATTATTGTTTCAAGAATTTGATTTTGAAGTGATAGTCAAACCAGGAAGCTGAATGCAAGACCTGATCACCTGTCTAGGGTAACTAATGGAGAAAAACCTACTAACTTGGAAGACAACTTCCCAGATGCACAATTATGTTTAGTACATGTAGCTGATGAATACTTTGTTGATATTATTGAATACTTAAGTATAGGGGTTGCACCATACGATTTTAGTATTGCACAAAAGAAAAATATGGTATTCAGAGCTGCATAATATCAACTCATTGCAGGAAATTTATATAAGATGAGAGCTGATAGAATTTTGAGAAGATGTGTATTGGAACATGAAAGGCACAAAATTTTAGTAGAATCTCATGAAGGTATAGATGGAGGACACTATGTAGGAAAAGCTACCACGAAGAAGGTGTTGCACAAAGGATTATGGTGGCCAATAGTCCATAAAGATGCCAAGGAATATTGCCAACAATGTGATGTCTATCAGAGGGTTGGAAAACCCAACACAAGGGATCGGATGCCTCTAAGACCACAAGTGATTCTACAGGTCTTTGAAAAATCAGAAATAGAATTTGTTGGACCTATTAATCTACCAGCAAAAAGGTCAGGAGATAGATATATCATTAATGCGACTAAATACTTAACAAGATGGGAAGAAGCAACACCAGTCAAGGATTGTAGTGCAGAGACAACATCACACATCATATTTGAGAAAGTGATCACCAGGTTTGGATGTCCTGGGATTTTAATGAGTGACCAAGGCACTCATTTTATTAATAATACCATTAGGGATATGACTGAGGAGTTTGAAGTCTATTACCATAAGTGTACACCATATCATCCTCAGGTAAATGGAACAGTGGAAGCTTGCAATAAGATTTTAGAAAATGCTTTGACTAAGATCTACAATGTTAACAAAGATGACTGGAACTTGAAAATACTAGCAGTACTATGGGAATACAAGACCACATATGAGAAGCTGACAGGACAAACACCATTCAGATTGGTGTATGGGAAGGAAACAATGGCGCCATTAGAATTTCTAGTACCTGGTATGTGCATAGAAACAATTACCAACATGACCGAAAGAGGCATAGTACAAGATAGGTTAAGTCAACTAATGGAAATGGAAGAGGATATGATTCTGGTAGGATTTCACCAGGAAGTACAAAAATAAAGAGACAAATCATGGCATGACTGACATAAAAAAAATAATAGTTTTAAGGAGGGAGACCTAGTTCTACTCTATGAAATCAATTTTTTCCAATACCTTAGTAAGTTTAGAATGCATTGGCTAGGGCCATATGAAGTGAAGACTTTCATAGATGGGGGATATGTGCAACTAAAATACCAGGGAGGAACATAACTAAAAGGAATGATCAACAGTATTCGACTGAAACTATATAGGGGCAATCGACCTACTAACCCTTAAAATTTACAATGCAGTAGGAAATACATGTATATAGTGTACAAAAAGACATGTATTAAGAGGAAATGTATGGTGCACCGAAAAATTGTAACGCACTAGAAAATAGGCCAACAGTCGGAAAAGAAAAAACCGATCGTCGGGGTAAAAAGGAGTGAATTGGGCATTTATGAAACTGAATGAATCGTTCTCGACAAGATTTAATGCATTAATAACACTAAAAGAAGCATCTCCAAGAATATTCAAGGCACTTATGACACCCTATATATAATGGAAACGCGGGACAAACGAGACATATTGTGCATTTACAAACCCACGAAGCAAAGGAGCACGAAGACGAGAGGAGAACAAGCAAGTTTAGAGATTGTAGCGGCTGAAGCTCAATCGAGGAAGGAAGAATTACCCATGATGGCACCTCCAAAGGTCGGTGCACCTAGCCAAACAACACGAAAAACACGCTGTAGCCACAAGTCACTATAGGCAGGGATGATTTTAAGGATGGAAATTTATTTTAAAATGTAGAAATCTTGGCGAATGTTAGTAATCCTTCATATGCCAATTATAAATGTTTGGCGATATTTTTGTAAAAATATTCAAATTTCTAAGGAATTTATATAGTTTGTATAATTTTTTTTTCTATTTTTAAGGTAAAATAATTTTATCCTATATAATTTGGGCGAATCATTTTTAGAATAGCGAATCATTTTTTGGGAAAAACCATGGAAAATTATCCCATGAGCGAAATTTAGCCCCTAAAATTATCCATGACTGCAGGAAACCATAGAGGTGGAATATGAGTTTACACAGACAAAGGGAATCGTCGATGTCGACACAATTCCTTCACCACAGGTCGAACCAGTGATCCCCACACTTGTAGAGGAAGAAGAGAATGCCCCAAAGATGGCTGGGATGGACATCGATTCACACGATAATGTGCAGGGCCATGACCCATTAACCACATGAAACTTGCAACAACCTTCCAGGGCCGAAACAAACCACAAAACAAATGACAGTGACAACGAAAGAACAAAGTCTGATGGGAAAGACCACAACCTATGGTGGGATCCATGCAGTAGGAGGAAGTACATCTTAATGATATCATGGGGAAACCAGAGTGGGGTTGGGAAGGAGAAACAGAGGCTAGGACATCTAGTGTGCCAACACAGAGAAAAGGGAAACAACCCATCGCATGGTCTCCGCACAAGCAATCATATGCATCGATCATTTTTCACGCATTCTAGAGGGGGTGCAGGCCACACCAAGTCTACTGGGTTGCATTGAAAGGCTAAGATACACAAACCATGATATGTATGACTCATGAAAATTACCAAAATTTTTGCAACATGTGTATATGGAGAGCCCAGGAACATGGCCATTAGGATATCTAGTGCTACAATCAAAGCAATGGGTAGCAGGTTTAGTCAACATAGGGATCCTTAACTTGTTAGGGATCCTTCACTTCGATAGCGGGAAAGATGTGAACAATTGCGTCAAGCAGTTGCTAGCGGTCCTCCATGGAGGATTTTTTTGGTTGGATGAACTAGTCTCAATCAATGTGGAGCTAATTACATTCATCACAGGACTGCCATCAAATGGCGAGAAGCCCGCGTAGTACCTGGAAGACAAAACCAAGGAGACCGCTCTCGCAGAAGAGATGAAGAAGACTTATGGGATAGAAAGAGACTTGCACTGAATTATTATAAAGAGAATCAGTGATGCAACCACTTGGATGGAAAGGAAGCTAATGGCATGAAAAATCCTTCAAAAATGTCACAAGGAGGAGGTCCCCGCATGAGTTGTCACAACAACAACACAGTTCGCAAACGACACCATGCTCAGTTGGGCCCCATATTTACTAAATCTGTTCCTAGATGACTACAGGGATGCAAAGGACTTGGGAACAAAGTTCCATTACTCCTGGCTCATGATCTTGATAGCATTAATTGGATGGAAAGATCCTCCCTACTCATATTTCTACGATAGAGTAGGACGATGTTGTGCAACATGGTATGCATCATTGGGAAGCACTTCAGATTCCAAGCAAAGAAGTGGTAATGCCAACACTTTTTCTTGGTATCTCAGTGACATACAAGACAACATAGCCAACACATGGAAGATAACTCCAGAAGTCGTCACACAATACCAGGGGATAACCAACTTTAAGGCTATGCGACACAACATGTGGATCCAAGCGTACATAGATCCAAAAAAAGAATGGCTACAACTTCAATTCTGCATCAATGCAGAGGAAGTTGAAATGGAAATGAAAGACTGGAATATGCAAGAGGACTGGAATATCCCAGTCATCACCAAGGACATGCCCAAGGGAAAAGAAGTGGAATAATGGTCGTCCAATACATCTACAGGACGTAGTGTCGTGACCAAGAAACCAACACAGCAGGAAAATCCTGGTCAAAAGACATCACCACAAAAGAAGGGAAATACCCCAAAGAAGGATGGGCATGTAGGAAAGAAGGAAAATGCCTCAACACATGAAGAACAAGGAAGGGGGGACACAATGATGCATGAAACCCCATCGACAACTACTCCAAAAGAGGTAGCACCACCCAAATGACCAATTATACATACAACAGGGTCACGCAAGAAGGCCAAGGCCCATAAACAAATCCCATAATACATAATCATCGATGATTATTCCTATCGTGTCGCGGAGAGGGTATAGGACCACACAATGGAGGATTTTGAATAGGATGAGAACCAAAGAGGAAGGATAAGGAACGAATTGGCCGACATTAAGTAGGTCTTAGAAAAAAAAAAGAAACGCAAATGCAAGAAAGGGGAATAAAACCGATCCCCCGAGCGACAGAAGCAGAGGACACGACCACATAGAACGAAGAAGACACAATCCAGAACATAGCGCAAGCAATTCCTAGCTTCCGGTTAAAAACATACATGTTGCAGATCGACGAGGCCATAGCCTAGACGCCACTCAAAGACTCGATGTAGGTACAATTGGTATTGGCTAAAATACCAACAAAGTCGTTGTACAAACTACAAGTTAGTTTCACACAGGAAGTGGAATTGCAAGATAGAATAGACGTGACATAATTGCAGGTAACCAGAAAAGACAAGGATGCACTAGAACTAGTGGTAGATTAGGTCAATATGGAGACACAAGAGGAGAAGCAACATGTAAATAAATTGGAGCATAATCTGAAGGAAGTCTTCACAAGAATTCTAGACAACGCGTAGGAAGACATGAGCAATGCGGAAGAACATATTCAAATCATCGCATAGACACTTGAGGGCTATAAGAAGGAGATAAAAAAACTTAAAGAAAAGTTAACACCAACCACTCCTCCCGAAGTTACAGCTAGAAGGGAACAACAGGTATCCTTGCAAGTAGAAATGATAGAGAAAGAAGCCAAATAGGTCACAAATTTTTTGGCAGGACCACGCAACTATGGACGACGTTGGAGGAAGATGATAGGGTCCAACAACTAGACCAATAAGAGGAGGAGATCAACACTGCAATCTAGGAGCTGAAGAAGTGGCAAAAGGCTATGAGAATTATAGAGTAGTTGAAGGGAGTGCAGGAGATGAAGACCTTACATACATAATTGAATACTACATAGAATAACAAGCAGGCCAGGAAAGCCCAGTTAGAACCTCTCCAGGTGAAAGCAGTGCAAATAATTGTGGAACTAGAGGAGGAGAAGACAATAATGACTCAGGATCATGCCGAGAGTGCAGATTATCTCAAGCAACATATCACAATGCAGAGGGTAGAAGAGCTTACAGAGAAAGTTGCACAAGCGAGATAAAAAGGGATACATTAGAAGGAAAATTTCACATCTTGGAAAAGGATATTCAAGGAGTGCGCACCAACTGAGTGGCTCAGGACAAGCCACATGTCAGTGTTGGGGGCCCGTTGGGCATAGGCCTATTTTGAGAAAGGAAGTCTATTCTAGACACATGCCACTTTTGGAGAAGGATTTGTTTTGAGGAAAGACTTATTGTTGGAAAGGAAGATCTAATTTTGGAGCACGCGCAACAGATGGCAAGAAAGAAGCATGCAGAAAAAGAAGAAAAAATAGCATGCAAGAGGAAAAGCAACATGGCAAGCAGGAAGACAAGCATAATTGGGATAGGGTTAGGGTTTTTGACAAATATTGTAACAACTATAATCCATAGAGTAGTATAAATAAAGACCTAGGAAGTCTAGAGAGGGTTGTTGTTTTTGGTTGGTTGTGGTATACGATGATCTATGTTGTCAAGCATAGTAAGTCTTGTAGAAAAATCGAATAGGATAGTCCTTGAGGGTTAGGTCATAGGCTGAGGATCTTGGTGTGATCTAGTTTTCCTCACATAGGATCCCACCCTTAGTCTTGATTTCATTACCAAGATGTAATGCGTGCGGCGTGAGATTTTGCAAAAGAATTAATAAAATAGTATAGAGCCAAATCTTTGTGGACGTAGCTCAACGAGGGGGTGGACCACGATAAACTTGTGTGTTATGTGAGATTGTTAATGACTGTTTAATTTATATTTATAATTATCTTATGAATAAAAATAACTATATTGACATGCATGCACAGGGTTAAAGATGAATGAATCATATAAGTACTTGAATATTTACAAGGTTAATGCATAAAAAATAAAGAACATTAACCACATATCCCCACTCCTTCCTAGACTACAAACACCTGGGTATTTCTGTTCCCATAAAAGATATCTTGGGTGAGATTGCGTTATGCATCTTGTGTGTAGCGTTGCCTTCTAGTTTACCAGGAGGACCGATAGATTTTTAGGGTTTTGTTGGAACCCTATTGAGATCTGAACCTGGGTCAACCCAAGAAGAGAGAACAAAAAGAGAGATAAACAACACTTTGCTTCACTTACCTTTACATGCCTTGCCTTTACTTGTTATGCCATGCGATGCCTTTCCTTGCCTTGCCTTGCCTTGCCTTGCCTTCACTTTCCTTCCCTTGATTTGCCTTTCCTTGCCTTCACTTGTCATGCCTTCCCTTCACTTTCCATGCCATGTTTTTCCTTTCCATGCCATGCCTTGCCTTCACTTTCCTTTCCATGTCTAGCCTAACAAGGTGTTCAATTGTAAAAAATATGTAATAAGCACTGAGAAAAACCCTAGTGCCAGAGAACTCCAACAAATCGTTTTTAAGTGGACGGAATGACAGTGGAGGGGCCCCCTTAGCTAAAACCACATTCTATGAATCCAATGCAACTGGCGATTTTTCCATCCGAGTCTCGGTTTGAGTTTTATCGTGAATTGCAACTCACCTCCTCAAGTCACTCACGGACATGCGACCAATTTGGTCCGGGGGCATAGAATCCAAACCGAGCGGCATAATGAAGTTTCTTAAGCTCCCATGAGTCTATTTGGCCAAGGGCCACATGACTACACTACCCACAAATTCCTGACATAGTGTTCTTGAAAATTGACCTCCTCTTCAGAAATTGTAATATACCTCATTGACCAAAACCCTAGTGCCAAAGATACTCTAACAAACAGTTTTCCGGTGGACAGAATGATATCGTAGGTCCCCCCAGTTGAAACCTGATGTTATGGATCCAATGAAACTAACAATTCTCCCATTCGAGTTCCGGTTTGATTTTTATCGCAAGTTGCAACTCCCCTCTTCAAGCCATTTAAAGACATGTGGCTAGTTTGGTCGGGGGGCATAAAATACAAACTGAGTGGCATAAAAAAGTTTCGTAAGCTCCCACAAGTATATTTGGATAAGTTTCATGCAACTACACTACCCACAAATTCTTGATACGGTGTTCTTGAAAATCAAATTCCTCTTCAAAAATTGCATTATGCCTCATTGACCAAAGCCCTAGTGATGGAGATATTCCAACAAATGTTTTTTTAGTGGATGGAATGACAACGTATCCCCCCCTGCAATTGAAAATCGACACTCCAAATCCAATGCAACTGAAGGTTCTCCCATCCGAGTCCCAGTTTGAGTTTTATCACGTGTTGCAACTCGCCTCTTCAAGCCATTCAGGGACATGTGGCCAATTTGGTCCATGGGCATAAAATCCAAATCAAATGGCATAACGAAGTTATGTAACCTCCCACAAGTCTATTTGGCCAAGGCCCACGTGAATACACTACCCACAAATTCCTGACACAGTGTTCTTGAAAATCGACCTCCTCTTTATAAATTGCATTATGCCTCATTGACCAAAACCCTAGTGTCGGAGATACTCCAAAAAATGGTTTTTCAGTGAACGAAATGATAAGGGAGCCCCCACCCCTAGTTGAAACTCGGTGCTTTGGATCCAATGCAACTGGCAGTTCTCCCATCCGAGTCTTGGTTTGAGTTTTATTGCGAGTTGAAACTCGCCTTTTCAATCTATTCAAGGACATGTGGCCAATTTGGTCCGGGGGCATAAAATCCAAATCGAGCGGCATAATAGAGTTATGTAATCTCCCACAAGTCTATTTGGAAAAGGCCCATGCAACTACACTACAAAAAAATGCCCAACACAGTGTTTTTGAAAATTGACCTCCTCTTCACAAATTGCACTATGCCTCATTGACCAAAACATTAGAATTCTCATGCAAGTACTTTTATATAAGAAATATGGGATAACAACTTGTAGAATTACATGCTTGATGAATCCTTTGATTGTAATTTTTACGTATGAATCCTTTGATGGCATGGAAAGTGAATGAAAGGCAAGGTGTGGCAAGTGAAGGCAAGACATAACAAGTGAAGGCATGGGATGGTATGGAAAGACATGGCAAGGAAAGGAATGGAAAGACATGGCATGGCATGGAAAGGCATGCAATGGTATGGAAAGGCATGGCATGGAAAGGAATGACATGGTATAGAAAGGCATGGCATGTAAAAGGCAAGGCATGGAATGGCATGACATGACATGACATGGCAAGGCATGGGATGAAAAGGCATGGTATGGAAAGGCATGGTATGGAAAGAAAAGACATAGAAAGTGAAGGCAAGGCAAGGCATGGCAAGGCATACCATACCATACCATACCAAGGCAAGGAATAACATACCATACCATACCAAGGCAAGGCACGACATACCATACCATAGCATACCAATACCAATGCCAATACCATACCAAACCATACCGTACCAATGCCAATGTATACCATACCATACCATGCCAATGCATACCATACCATACCATACCATACCAATGCCAATGCCAATGAATACCATAGCATACCATATCATATATCATTGGCAATGCATACCATACAATAACAAAGAAATGCATACCATTTCCATTGCCAATGCATACTATACCATACCATACCATTGCAAATGCATAACATGCAAGGCAATGACAAGGCAATGCATACCATTGCCACTTCCATTTCCAATTGATCCAGATTTATGAGAAGAACAAAATGAATAATAGACTGAATACAATAACACAAAGATACAGAGAACACAAACAGATATCCAGTGAACAATAACTTCTATTGAATAAATGAAATAGGCCGAAACTGTAAAACTGCAGAACTGAAAACAACTTGCTCGAATGGTGGTAGCTATCTCTAAGAAGAGATGTGGCTGCTACAGGAATCCCTCTGAGCATAATGATTACAATGAGGCTCCAAAGGCCTTTTTAACATTACTCATGAATTCCAAAATCCTAGACATCCAAAAACCTAACCCTAGGAGATGAAGCGCCAAAAGTTATGTGCCCGATGGGTAAGTTGGTACCTCAACTTCTCAAGGTCGTAAATTTTGCATACGAATTCCATTTTAGGCACGTGATAGCCCATTGAAAAGGTATTTTCGAGAACTACGTATTATGCCGTCAAACTCTGAATTTGTCTACATTTTGACTGCGACAAGCCAAAAAAACATTGTTTAGGGCCCCAAAATGACCCTGGAAGTACACAAAGATGTGATGACATGAAAACATAAAAAATAAGCCAGTTGGATTAGGTGGGATGCCACCAATATCCACCTAGAAACTGTGTAGGGATTCAGACAACCTTGGAAGTGTAGAACCCACAATTACAAAGAATTACAGAAGAACGTGTTGAACTAACAACTATAAATAGGAGCCAGTTGGAATAGGTGGGTGGACACCAATATCCACTTGGATCAATCCTCCCCCTTAGGAAGAAATGGTATCCATTGTGTTGAGTTCCCCCATCAGGTGAGGAAAATTATGCTGAATTTGGCATGATTTGAGAAAATTTCCTTAGTGGAGGAATTTCCCTGCCTTGACAACCTGATAAAGTTGGATCCTCTGCTGGCGAGTGCCCTTGATCTGTGTATCCACTATTTGATTAGTGGATTCTTGTTCCATGTAGCCAGGGTTGATCTCTGTTGGTGTCAACTGTTCTGCAATCTTTGATGTGTCCAATAATGGTGGAAAATATGGTCATAAGAGGTCCACATTGAACACTGGGTGCAAGCCAAATAAGGGGGGAGTGTTGATCTCAAAATAATTGCTACCCACATCCTTGGCGATAGTGTAAGGCCCATAGAGAAGTGAGTGGAGTTTTCGATGGGGCCCTGTAAGGTGCTCTTTCTTCAAATGTGACCAGACCTTATCTCCCACTTGAAATTGGTGTGGTACCTGATGTTGATCACGACGTTTCTTGTACTTAGCATTGGATTTCTGCAAAATCTCATGGACTTGTTGGTAGATGTGCTGAATCCTCTCAATGAATCTGGTGGATTTTTCTACCTCAGACTGAACATGAGAAGAATCTATATGTGTTGTTGCAAGAGGTAGTGCAACATCAATGGGACCCAATGGTTGGAATCCCATCTCCACCTGAAAGGGGCTATGGCTGGTGGAGCTATGGAGAGACCTGTTGTAGTTTTGTTGAACATAGGGAAGACTCTCATCCCATGTACATGGATTCTTAGATTTATACATGCGCAATATGTGCACAATCATCTGATTACCGACCTTTGTTTGGCCATCGGTTTGAGGGTGGAAGGAAATGGATTTAGTGAGCTTGGTGTCCAAAAGTGACTAGAGACTTGACCAAAATGTGCTGAGGAACATGCTATCCTGATCAGAGATGATGGTCTGTGGTATCCCAAAATGGAACCACACTCGTTCGAAGAAGATATTGGCAGTATCTGCCACTGTGATGCTCTTCTTGCAGGCTGTGAGAATGGCCATCTTTGAAAACCGATCAACTACCACAAATACACAATCATTTCGTTACTTGGTGGATGAAAGTCCAGACATGTAATCCATAGAGATGGATTCTCAAGGCCTCTTGGGAGTAGGAAGAGGGGTGTATAAGCCTTACTTCTTGATGGTTTCCCTGGAAATGACACAGGCAGTGCAAGATATGATATACTTGCTGACGTCCTGTCAAAGTTTTGGCCAATAAAAATGTTTTGTAGATCGACCACAATTTTCTCCATGCCAAAATGTCCTGCCATCCGACTGTAGTGAGCCTCCCAAATCCACTTTGCATTCTCACTTGTAGGAACACAGAGATGGCCCAAATGGCATAACAGTTTTTCATGAACGTGAAAATCGGTGACATTCGGGCTTGTACCCAAGAGATGATAGGTGGTGGCGAAATCTGGATCTTGCTGATAAAGTTGGGGCCACTCAGATGCCTCATGCCCACAAGAATGGAGCATGATGGTGAGTGCATCCACATGAGGTCGACTGAGGCATTCAATGACACGATTTGTGCTCCCTATCTTATACTTGATGTTGAGATGGAATTGCTGTAGGTAGGTGGACCACTTTTGATGGCGATCGTTCTGCAACTTCCCTTGTGTTTGTATGAACTGTAGAGGCTTGTGATTAGTGTGGATGATTGTCTCCTTTCCCATAATGTAATGTTTCCATTGACGACATTATTTTACAATGGAATAAATTTCCTTGTCATAGGTGGGTTATTTCTAGACAATATCTGAGAGTGTCTCACTATGGTATGCTACCTGATTACTGTGTTGAGTGAGAACTGTGCCTATGACATAGTCAAATGCTTCAGTCTCAATCTCAAACGATTGTTGTAGATCAGGTAAGGAGAGTACTGGAGCTAAGCACAAGCGATGCTTCAAATCATAAAATGCTCATTATTGTTCCTTCTCCCACAAGAACTTTGCCCTGCCACTGCCCTTGGTCACATGGCTGAGGGACCATGCAATATGGGAGAATCCAAACATGAACCGCCGGTAGAAGTTGGAAAGTCGCAAGAAGCTCTAAAGATCAGTTAGTGTGGTCGGGGTTGGCCAGTTATGGATGACTTGGATCTTAGTTGGATAAAGATGTACCCCATGCTCATCAACAATGTAGCCCAAGTATTGGACCTTGTTCATGCCAAAGGAGCATTTTTCCAAGTTGGCATATAGCTTGTGCTTCCGCAGAGTGCTCAAAACCTATTGAATATGTTGCATGTGCTCCTCCCAAGTTCTGTTGAAGATGAGGATGTCATACAAATATACCACCACAAAAGAGTTGGTGAAGGGTCTCAACACATCATCTATCAACTTCATGAAAGTGGTTGGTGCATTTGTTAAGCTAAAGGGAACGACCATCCATTCGAAGAGACCTTCTTTAGATTTGAAAGTTGTCTTCCATACATCAATTGGTTCGATGCGAACCTGGTGGTAGCCAGACTTTAGGTCAATCTTTCTAAGTAAATTTTCCCCCATGAGTTCGTTAAGAAGGTCATCAAGTTTGGGAATTGGGTACCGGTTCCTGACTGTGATTTTGTTTAATGCTTTGTAATCAATGCAGAGCTGCCAAGTCCCATATTTCTTCTGTACTAGTACAATCATGCTTCCACAAGGGGATGAGTTGCATCTGATGTGATCCTTTTGAAGCAGCTCTTGGATCTGACGCTTGATTTCATCATTTTCCATCAACGAGTGATGATATACTAGTAAATTAGGCAGAGGTGCACCGAGGGTTAGATCAATTGGATGCTTGACTTGGCAGTGTGTCGGTACCCCGGTGGGTGAGGAGAAGATGTCTCTGTACTCCTCCATGATCCCTTCCACTTTCTTCTACTGCAAAGAGAGGGTTTTTTTAGAGGCCACAAATGTGGCTGCGACCTTTTTCTTACCATGATCACGAATAAAAAAAAAGATGAACTTCTCAGTATGTGAAATGACCTTACTGCATTGCTCAACAAAGATTAAAGAAATAGTAGTAGGTGGCGCTACCTCTGGTATCTTGTACAATTGTCTACCCAAAGTAATAATAACACTGTGGGGTCTAGACTCATACACATAATGTCACTTCCACAAATATGGTTTTCCTAAAAGAACATCACAAAATTCAAGGGGAGTAATATCACATAATACCTCGTCCTTGAAAGACTTGATTTTGTAGGGTAGACAACATTGTTGGATGACTCAGACATATATTCCTTGGCGAAGCCAGTGGATTGTGTAGAGCTGCGGGTGCGGTGTCATCGACAGGGCCAGTTGCTTGATGAACTCTGTTGAGATCAGGTTCTTCTGATTACCACTATCGATAATGAAATGAAGTGGAGCCCCCTTTACCCACATCTGTGATTGAAAGAGGTGTTCCCTTTCCTCTGGTTCTTCTGGTTTTCTTGGCTGGACTTTGGTGGTAGCGATAGTGTCACTGGGTTTAGAATCGATAATTCACTTCCCTCTTTCTGGATTTTATTTAGAGTTAGAATCTTCCTTTGACTCAAAATATTTTAGCTCAGCCACCGGTGACTTCTTGGAGCAACATTCTTCGGTGTTGTGCCAAGGGATTTTATGGTATTCACACCATTTTCTCGTGTCCTTCTTCGACTTCTCATTACCCTTATTGTATTGTGGCTTGGACTGGTTGTCCTGAGAGTGACCATCTTTTCTCTATCCCTTTTTTTTTTGGTTGGGGCTGCCTTTTCCCTGCTTCAGTTGTGACGAGTTTGCAGATCCAAACTCTCACCTCTTCTACTTAAATTCCTGCCCGATCTTGACAACATATCTATAAGTCGTACCCAATGATGCGATTTCCAAAAAATCCATTTATTTTTGAATGTATCTATGCAGACATCCACAGTATTTGAGCACCAGATGTCACTTAAAGTCTTTGATACCCAATTTGGTGCACAAGGTATGGAAAATATTGGTGAAATATGGTATTATCTGGTCCCTTTCCTGACGTAGGGTGGTCCATATTGTGTACTGGTCCTCGTAGCTGACAACATGGTATTATTGTTCTTTAATGGCATCCCTGAGGGAATCCAATGTGGAGGCTGTTGTTCCAGAGTCTGTACTTAAGGCTTAGAAGTATAGTGTCTAGGCATCCGAAAGTGGGTAAAGGGTGGAGAAGAGAGAAACGTCAACCTTCGACAAAGGAAACTAGGGAAGATTTCTACGTTGGCGTTGTCTAGCTTCCAACTGTTCCTGGATGGTTATATCCTGTTCAATCGCTGCCCATGAACGTTCGAGTTCAACCTGGGTAGTAGATGTTTTAAGAATAGTATCGAAAAGGTTTAAGGCAATGTGTGTTTGATTTGATAATCTGGGTTCGATATTGGGCTTGTTGGTATAGGGACAGTCATGGAGGAACAGTGAAATAAGAAAAACTTCAGAGGGAAATTAAGTGTTGTCTCAATTCGGTCGTATAAAAGAGAATTTATGGTTTCAGAAATAAAACAGGGTGCAAATCAAAGGCTCTTTCCCGTAACTGAGTTATATCTTAATAAAATGTATGAGGTGGGAGAAAAACATTTAGCTGTCTATCGAGTAAGGCTCCTATCAAGGGAGAATCTCACGTATAAATAGGAGAGGAAAACTGTAAGGAAATAACCCGATGAAGCATAAAATATATATAGAATTCTGAAAGTGTTGACTGGTCTTACACCTGCTGATAGCTGGTACAGAGGAAAAACAGTAAACAATTATAGAAAACCAAAATTCATTCGCTATAGTAGTGGTCGTACTAAATTATAACGAAGCATTCATCAATTATGAATATGAAATGAAATGAAATATGAGATACAAGAAAACAAACTCATAACACAGTCGTGACAGAATGAGAATCTTCAGATTTGCTTTGTATTAACTCTCAAAATGTAAAAACTCTGTTACAATCGACACAAAAAGGTCCAACCCTTTTTTCTTTCTTTCTATGGTATATTTATACAGTTTTACAATAAGATGAAATATCAATCGTTACAAAAATTTCAGTTATGATAGGGAGGAGAGCAATCACTACATTTCTTCTTCTCTATCTTCACTTGGTGCCAGAAGTTTGTCCTCGCGCGTGTTCGGTACAGGTGACACATCTTTGAACCAGCCGAGATATCAGCCTTGACGGTTCTTCTTGACAGTTGGCCTAAAAAGAGTAACAATCTCGAGCTAATTGCGACAGCCTGTCTTCCATCTGTCTGTCTATGATGTCGATAGCGCATAATTGCACGCTTGGTTTAATCATACATTTGTCTATTTGGACTATGTCCGCCATAGTCACTTGGGAGATCTCGGCCGAATCTCTTTCCTCTTTTTCCTTTAAATCAAGCGAGATTTTTTCCATATTCATTTGAATCAATGCCTCGGCATTACCTCCGTTATCAATGCCTAGCAGATTGCCATCTATAGAACTAAAGGCCTCTTCTAAGGAATTCATTACCCTTTTTGGCTTGCAGCTTGCCTTCCATGATGCTATGCTCCCATTATTTTAATATAATGTTTCCTCTGGTCTGCTCCGAAATGGTGAACCTGGGAGTACTTCTCGAATCCCTGTTGTTTGTGGCTATCACAACCTCTTGNNAGGCGACCCGTGCTGCTCCAGCTTCCCTTTCTCTAGTAGTTAAATTCTCCAAAACTTGATTAACCAGCAAGCAGTTGTCCCGAATCTCCTCTACCTTGCCAAGTAAATTTCATTGGGCCGCAGAGACTCTACTCCGAATCTCCATCGCTTGGGACTGAAACATCCTGATATCTATCACTTTGCTTTCAACGATTTCCACCCTAGCCTACAGCTGTTGGATCAAATATTTTTGTTGGCTCGCTTGCATCTGACCATCCCGAACCACCAACTGTGCTTGTTCGAGCTTAGTCTTGAGCAGCTCTATCTCATTTTTATCGGCCAACCTTGCTTTCTCTATACCTACACTCGCCTGGTCTTTGGCAGTCTCCGTTGCTATGGCTAGTCTAGCTTCCAGGATCTTGATGAGGCGATTCTTTCGTGTTAGCTCATTTTTCAAGACCCCGACTGAAAATCGATTCTCCGTGGTGTATGCTCCTAATGTCCCTGCTATTTCAGTCGGGAATTGTTCATTCCTCTTATCTTTTCCATCAGTTATAACTTTGTATTTCTTGGCTGTTGACTCTCCTTCCTGATAGAATTCCCTCTTTACCACTACCTTTCTCTTCTTATCGAAGAAGAACTCATTCGAAGGGAGTTCTTCTACCCTTATAGGCCTCAACTCTTCATTGAAGATCCATCATGCATCAATATTTTCCTGATTCGACTGTAAGGGAGTAACTGATGTGATAGGTTCTCTGATTTGCTTCGTTGATTTTCCCGAAGTAGTAACCTGACTCTGCTTCTTTGGCGGGTTGGGAGTCTTTATCTCTGCTTTTGGAATCTTAGTTTTCTCTCCCTCGTCCTAGTGTTTTTCTTGATCGGGAGTCGCATCCTTAGAGCCTTCGACATATTTTTGTTTCACCTCTGCTGTACTCGGACTCTCACCCCGCAACACTACGGGAAGACAACTGCGTCGATGTTCTTGGAACTTCAAAACATCGGCTCTTTCCTCGGGTGCCAAGGTTTGTATCCGAGCTAGAATCTCGGCATAGGACCTTGCACCTCGGAAAATGTCATTCGAGGGTGAATTCTCGTGCTCAAATATCTTGAGCCCGCCACTGGCCAAATGATTGCTCATGACCCTTTGCGGATCGTGCTTCTTGTATTCAATGAGGACCAAATTTAGATCTTCCAGGGCTGCTGCTTCATCTTTGGCATGCCTGAAATATAATAAAGAATATGAATTTAAATGAGCAGGAAAAGGTGGCCATACCTTCTTTGAGTATCCCTTAAGCTCCTTGCTTATACCACCGATTACTGTTTGTCTATCAACCTCACGACAAGCCAGCTTGTCGGGAATGAACAATAGCAATGCATGCGGGGGAACAGAAGCCCCAAAAACTCCGAGATATGGAAATTCAGCTTCTACATACCAGTCAGCTATGCTGCTCAGATTTGTCACTATACTGTCCGAGATCCTGGGTGGCGGGTGACTGAAAATAGTGACATGCAGAGGCACCATCGCCCAGTTGAAGATTTTGTATACAAAATTTGTCGCTTTGTTTTCCCATAATTTCGAATGATAGACGTGGATGGGCTCGTCCTCTGCTGGAGTCCAACTCCACCTCATTAAGGGAAATGGTGTTAAAAAACACACGTCGTCCATAATGTATGCAAACATGAAAAATGAAGAAGTCTTTCCGCTCTCTTTCTGTGCCCGATACTTTGTGACCCGACTGGTCAAGCTATTGGAAAACATTTTCTCCTAGTCGAAGGAACAGCCTTCGGCGACCCGAAATATTAGAGGCACCCATGGAAGAAAGAAATGTGAGGTGTCCTCTCTCCCGTATAATCTGCATGTCATCATAGCTACATACTTGTGCTGTGGTTCTAAGGAGGCTATTGAATATATACCATGACTGTCTGCCCTGAACTTCGCAAAGTGAGAAACCCAATCTCTTATTAAGCTAGACATGGTTTTTTCATACTGCACACATTCCTTCTGTTTGAACTCGTCCAAGAATTCGGCACCATATGTATAGTCAGACGCTGTGGGCAACTTATACATGGCTTGCAGATGTTTAGGCCCGAAAGTCTTGATGGTGACCTTCTGCTCATTCATGATGGTTCTGGTTGGTATGTCCACATGGTCTAATGCCCATCGTACCATGTCATAATATGGGAGAAATCGTGGCCTGGACGCTACTTTATGCATTCCCGATTGAATGACGATCTTATACTTGGTGGTTATGTCGTCTTTTTCATTATCGCTGGAATCATCGGAATAATCCACCAATTCGGCCTGCAGAACATCAGAAATGAACGACCAGTTCGGGACAGAGTCAACACTTCGAGGTGAAGTGTCAGTGACGTTGTTCGAACCTTGTCCTGATACCTCAACACTAGCTTTGGATGTTTTTCGCGGGGTCATGACGGGAGATCCTGGTTTAGCTCTTCTACGATAAAAATACGTATACATACAAAAGTCAGCTCACCGAGAAAATGTGCTTTGCGTAATGTAGAAATGAATTTTTTATAATGCATAACAACTCTTATATATATTCGAAAACTCGGTACCTTTTAGAACAGGTCTGTCAAATCATGTTTAGAAATAAATTTAGCCATAAAAATCCGATCTTTATTCATCGATTTACCCTATTTCCTCATTAATGCCATAAATTTTGGCAGTTTGAAATGTCAGTTGGCGTATGGAAGGAATAAGGCTACCTCATAAATCGTGCAAGCATCGAAACACGGGATATATTGATTTAGCTTAATTAATCCAGTTTTACCAACGTTAATTAATCTTTCGCCACTTGTTGTATCATGAATTTTTCCTGAAATTGTGATGATTGATTTTGATTAATAAAAACATAATTATGATTAGGAGCTTAATTAATTTCGTAATTATTTATATTCACCGTATCACGACTCGGAGCTTCAAAGGTAAGTTTCCGGGAAGTTTGCATGCCGAGCTGCGAAACCGCGAGATCGTGATAATACGACTTAATTAAAAGGGAAGATAAACTCGAATTTTGTGATTAATTAATTATGTTCATACCCTTATCATGATTTCGTGAGTTGGGGCTTAGAAAGTATAACTTTTAAAAAAGAAAACACCGAGTGGCGAATTGCCGACAGAACGTTACCATGGTTTAGCTTTTACTTTTAACCTTGATACGGGTTGCTAAAATAAGGACTTCGTGTTCTCGGCTATCAGGGCTACGACAATAAACTTTTGGATTTGGTGAGCACCGAGGTGCGAAAACCCGATGACGTTTAATCATGGTTTAGGAAAACTTTACTCTCGTTATTGCCCTGGGTGAAAAATTAAAACAATTTCGCCGTTTTGTAGCTCGGGACGTGTGAACTACGTGATTTATAGAATCCAACCTACGAGATCTCGAGGTAGAACAAAAGAGGAAACATTTTTACAAAAGGTAGGACTCACCTCGAGAGTACAATAATCATCGTTGCTCGCGTGATAAAGCTTCATAGATTTTGAAACCATAGAGGAAAAATACGAAAACCATCTTTCGATTTCGAGCATTAAGGATGAAATTTGTGACGGGCTAGAAAAAACAAAGGCGGCTCCAACAGGGGCGACTGCAAATATTGCAGATTCCTCTATGGCCCTTTGTTCAAAGTAAGTATCCCACTCTTCCTTAACATGGGGGACGACCTTGAGGAGTGCAAAAGAAATCTTTTCCCTGTCGAAAAAATTGTGGACCAAAAAATACCCTTCAAGCAGATTCAACCATTTATCTACAACATATGCATCTATCAGTCTTTCAAATAATGGGATATAAAAATATACATGTACCTTGAAGGGGGTTTCATGGCCGCTTGATGAAGATGGGTCTCCTATGGGCAGCCATCGAAGGATATGTGCAAAGTTGCCCATCATTTCGTTCCTTTTTCGTGCAAGGGCTTCCTCGAGCCACATTTTAAAATGATCTCCTGCTCCGTCATATTTACTTTTGTCCCCCATGGGTTGTTTTCAAGCTCTGCGTGGCCGATCTTGCAAAGGATAGATTGGTTAGAGTCCCAACTTCTTGTACTCAGATCTTGTCAGGGACATGCACAAAGAAAAATAAATGAAGATCAGACTGCTCTGATACCACTGATCAATATTTATGAGCAGAACAAAATGAATACAATAACACAGAGATATGGAGAACAACAATAGATATCCAATGAATAATAACTTCTATTGAATAAATGAAATAGGCCGAAATTGTAAAACTGCAGAACTGAAAACAACTTGCTCGAATGGTGGTAGATATCTCTAAGAAGAGATGTGTCTACTATGCACATCCGTCTGAGAAGAATGATTACAATTATTCTCCAGAGGCCTTTTTAACATTACTCATGAATTTCAAAACCCTAGACATCCAAAAACCTAACCCTAGGAGATGAAATGCCAAAATTTATGTGGGCCCTGATGGGTAAGTTAGTACCTCAACTTCCCGGGGTCATAAATTTTGCATACGACCTTCGTTTTAGGCACATGATATCCCGTTGGAAAGGTCTTCTCTACAAATACACATTATGCCATCAAAATTTGACTCCATCTACAGTTTTACTGTGGCAAGCCAAAAAACCATTATTTAGGGTCCCAAAACGATCCTTGAAGAACAAAAATATGTTTTGAGATGAAAACATAAAAAATAAGTCAGTTGGATTAGGTGGGAGGCCACCAATATCCACCTGAAAGTTGTGTAGAGATTCAGACAACCCCAAAAGTGTAGAACCCACAATAACAAAAAATTACAGAAGAACATGCTGAACTAAAAACTATCATAGAGCTAGTTGGAATAGGTGGGTGGCCACCAATATCCACCTGGATCACCAATGCATACCATACCATAACATGCCATTTCCAATTCATACCATACCATTTCCATTTCCATTTCCATTGCCAATTCCAATTCCAATGCATACCATACCATACCATACCATTGCCAATGCATACCATACAATGGCAAGGAAATTCATACCATTGCCATTTCCAATGCATACCATATCATACCATTGCCAATGCATACCATACAATGCAATGGCAAGGCAATGCATACCATTTTCATTGCCAATACATACCATTGCTATTGCCAATGCATACCATACCATAGCATACCATTTCCAATGCATACCATAAATGGAAAGACAATAAATACCATTGCCAATGTATACTATTATCATTTCCAATGCATACCATACCATTGCCAATGCATACCATACAAGGCAATGGCAAGGCAATTCATACCATACCAATGCATACCATTTCCATTGCCATTGCCAACACATACCATGCCATAGAATATCATTGCCAATGCATACCATATCATACCATTGATTGATGTCTTTAATATTATAGGGTTGTTATGTGTCATCTTTCATTTCAACAAACATTTGTTATCTAAACCCTAGTTTAAGCTTTCATTTTCAACCCCCTTTCATTTAATGATTACTTGTGTTAAGGGTTGTTATATTTATCCCGTTGTAACTTAGTTGATATCATTTATTGGCTTGGCGAGGCATGGAAATGTTATGGCATGACAATGGAAAGTTATATTTATTGTTATATAGGTTCAAATGGGAAAATACATGACAAGGGATGGGAAGCTACATGACAATGGCATGGCTTGGAAAATCATGGCAATGACATGGCATGGAAATGATATGGAATGGAAATGGCATGCCAATGGAATTCCATGGCATGTCTTGGCAAGGCATAACATTGGCATGGCAATGGCATGATATGACAAGGCATGGAAATGACATGGCATGGCATGGCTTGGAAAGGCATGGAAAGTTTTGACAATGGCGTGGAAATGACAATGGCATGGCATGGAATGACTTGGAAAGGAATGACAATGACATGGCATCAACAGGTTTATGGGATTGGGTTTGGGAGGGTCCTTTGTCTCCTTGTGTGCTCTAACCCAAAAATTGGGTAAGAATGTGCATTAAACTCTGATAGATGGTGAAGGGAAAATAATAATGGTTTCAAGTCTCCCTAGAGGAATTTTGGTAGCATAACATTAATTTCTACAGTGTGTCATGAAATGTAACCTTGAAACCTTTATTTGTAGGTGGAAAATGATACCCATTCTAAGATCTAGTTTTCATGTGAACTCTCTCGTTATATTGATCAAAATCAATAAGTTTAGTGGACATCATGGAAGATTGAATAAATGTTATTAATAATTGTTGGGTTTAACAAAATTTACATATACCCACTACAAAATCTAAACAAACATGTGCATTAATGAGTCCTCTACTAGTCTTTTTGGCATTTATGAAGGGTTACAAATAAATCAAATAATTTAATATATGTTATGCATAGAAAGAGGGGAATAATGTGTGTTCCCTAGAAAATAACATTGAGCTGAAATTGTTAAGTGATTTACAATTATGTAGAAGATAAATGAGGAAATTTATTTCTATAATAAATTATTATAATATGTCATTTTTAAGGTCACAATATTTTCAAGTGACCGCTGTGTTGGTTTGGTACCTACTCTTCTATTAGTCTTGAGGATTCTTTATGGGGTATTTTGCTTCTAATTTACCCTCACAGATTGACCCTGGTTCAGATTTAATAAGATTCCTAACAAAATCCCTTTAAAACTATCGGCCCCTTTGGTAAACCAAAAGGCAACGCAGTACATGGAGTGTACTGCACAGTCTCACCTGAGATAGCTCTATTGGTGGCTGCAATACTTAGGTGTTTGCAACCTGAGATTGAGCGAGATTTGTGGTTGTGCGCTGTAAACTTTATTCATTCAATATAACATCTAGTTATAACATTCATTCTATGCATGCATGTGGAATACCCGATCTACTTAGTACTTCATTCATCCAACATTCATCAATTAGTCAGACATAAAGATGCATTGATTCATTCACATAACACAATGTTACTGTGGTTCACCCCCTCCTGGGATACATCCAGAAAGATCTGGCTCTCGAGATTTTATTATAGTTTAGAAATATATCATGCCGCGCGTGGTTACAATTTTAGTTCTCCCTCTTTCCCACCGGCTCCTCGATCCCTGCGAGGCTGACTAGATCACACCAAGCTCATCAACCTATGATCTAACCCTCAGGATCGAGTCACTCACTCCTTCCCTAGCTCACCAGCTTAATGACTCATACAGTTCTTACAACTCTCTCTCTTCCTGTCTCTCCGTGTGTGTCATCTCTATCGGTCTCCCTTCTGTCGCCTACATACTACTTATTTATATCCTCGGCTCACCAACCATTACAATGCATTAAAAAAAACCTAACCCTAACATCGTTAGGTCTTCCTTGCATGCGCGCTTCGCCTGCTTCTCTTACACGTGCTGCTTTTCCTTCTAGCTGTCTTTTCCTCAAAAAATCGCCTTTCTTCGTGGCTAGGCCTGCATCCACCAAGTTTAGTGGACATCATGGAAGATTGAATAAATGTTATTAATAATTGATGAGTTTAACAAAATTTACATATACCCACTACAAAA
>CBVK0100099847.1:0-20114 GCA_900067695.1 Picea abies
CTCTTTACCTGTCTCTGTAGCTGGGACAATTGGTGCTTTAATTTCCTGTCCACTTGGTTTCTTTTGCATTTCACCCTCCTGAGCTACATGCTCTTCAATTTTGAGAAGATAATATATAAGTATAAGTCGGGAAATAAATATCTACAACCACAATAAATATTTCTAATTTTGAAGCATACATACCGGAATGGGTACTTTGCTCTACACTATCACTGGACATGTGGACCCTTGTATGGTGTGGTGTTTGCTGAATACCGCTTGATTCACTACTACGCTAGCACTGTTTCTTAAAATAAAACACAAATACTTAGTTAAGGGTGATATACTAAAATATGAATAGACTTTACAAGCATGCTACTGCGGTTTCCTTATTCATTTGATTTACCTACGTGGCTGGGGAGATAGGAGTCTGGCCCAAGATTTTTCTATATTCAATCACACTTTTAAAACCATGCTTGTAACCAAGCATCAAGTCCTCCTCAGTGGCAACAATGTCAAACATATTTAACTTTAATGCATAACACCATTAAAAATACCAATAACAAAAACATATATTTGTTCGCTACTGTTAAATAAATATTACCCACAATTAATCATTTAAATCTTACTATTTGGGATTTTAGTTTTCCGTAGCCACCCTGGCCTAGTTTATTCTGGCCCTGTTTTTCCACTCTGGCCTTCGTTTCTTTGGAGGTGTCTGGCAGCCTACATATGGAATTTTTGAAAAAAAATAGATATCAGAATTGTTACTTAAAACAGGAAAGAAAAACATAAATGCTCATATTTCACTGATAATATGAAATGTGTTGTACCTTACTTGACCATCTCATGGTTGTCGTCCTTGCTTTTTAAACAAGTTCTCCTTTGCGTCCTCTATTAACGCCTTCCACTCTTTCTTCGGAACCATGGGAGGGCACTCATGCTTGAGGTCTATTTTCAATTTATCCCTATACTGGGCCCTGGTGTATTTTAAATTCTCGTCGGCTAACTTTGTAACCACTTTCTTGTTGAAAGTTTTGCCGAACAAGTTTCCCATGTGATCTATTAAATCATCTTTCTTTTTGTTATCTTGGCCATTCCACCGTGTGCGAATGGTGGGGCAAAACAACTCCAATGATTTTTCATGTAAGTTTCTATAGAAAACATTGTTTCCTGCAGAAACGTGTTATCCATTAATTTATAATAATATCAACAAATGTCCATTTCAATTTCATGAAAAAAATGAATCAATTAATGGGACAATTGCTTGCAATCTTCTGAATCTTTATCGGAATAAATGCATCATCCACTAGAAAGGTGACATCTAGTGATCTGGTGCTTTTAATTCGTTCTAGTCCATGCAAAATAGTATCTTGTGCACCTACACTATGTTCCTCTCCGAAGTCATCATGTGGAGTCCTAGGCTCCGACTCATCATTCTCCAGCATGTCATGCCAGTCAAAATCACCCCGCTCATCAATGGATTCGAGGGGAACCTCAGGAGGCTCAAAAAGCCTCAATTGCACTTTGATATATTGACCTTTTTTTGCATAGGACCATCACTACTACCTATAGCAGTTGTAGGATCGACAGGTTCCCCATTCACGGGGTTTAAAAACTCCTACAAACAGAAAAAAATTCTATATTAGATCATATACAAAATATAAAACTAAAAAACAGATATGAAATTGTCATATCTAATAAAAATATGTGAAGATGCCACTTACCCCAAAATTAGTTATTGTATTTTGTAGCTCTACAATTCTTGCATTGTCCTCCTATGTCAGGGGTCTTTTGCTAATCAAACCTAGATATTCTATGTTATCCTTCTTCAAGGCCTTCGTTACAGTTGTCATTGGGTTTGTCGAATAAAATATTTCCTCCTCATCAATATCTTCTGTGGGAGCCTTCCCATGTTGACCATGCCACAATACACTGATGAATAAAATTAATGAGATGAACTTTAACAATTGAGAAATTTAGTTGTTCTAGTCATAAGTTGTTATTGTATTTAACATTTACCTGCCAAGGCACTGCGGGTGCCTTTCCACAGTCACCCTGGATAGATGTAAAGGGTGATTTTCGGACACGGTCACCTTGGACTAATGTTGACACAATAAATCAATCAACAAAAGTTATGAAATTCACCTCTAACATTAAAAAAATGAAATATTGCAGTAATATCAGAAAACAATAACAAAATTTTAGAAATTTAGTTGTTGTAGTCATAAGTTGTTACTGTATTTAACATTTACCTAGTGAGGCATTGTGAGTGCCTTTCCACGGTCACCTTGGACAAATGTAGCCGATGAAAATCAGACACGATCACCCTAGACATAAGTTGACACAATAAATAAATCAACAAAAGTTATGAAATTCACCTGTAACATTTAAAAAATGAAATATTCAAGTAATATCAGAAAAAAAAAATAATGAAATTTCAGAAATTTAGTTGCTGTAGTCATAAGTTGTTACTGTATTTAACATTTACCTGCTGAGGCACAGTGGGTTCCTTTCCACGATCACCCTGGAGAGATGTAGCGGGTGATTTTCTACCATGGTCACCCTGGACAGATGTTGACACAATAAATCAATCAATAAAAGTTATGAAATTCACCTGTAACATTAAGAAAATGAAATATTGCAGTAATAACAGAAAAAAAATAATGAAATTTCAGAAATTTAGTTACTATAGTCATTGTGGGTTCCTTTCCATGGTCACCCTGGAGAGATGTAGTGGGTGATTTTCTACCACTATCACCCTGGAAAGATGTTCACACAATAAATCAATCAATAAAAGTTATGAAATTCTCCTGTAACATTAAGAAAATGAAATATTGCAGTAATAAAAGAAAAAAATAATGAAATTTCAGAAATTTAGTTGTTGTAGTCATAAGTTGTTATTGTATTTAACATTTACCTACTGAGGCATAGTGGGTTCCCTTCCACGGTCACCCTGGAGAGATGTAGCGGGTGATTTTCTACCATGGTCACCCTGGACAGATGTTGACACAATAAATCAATCAATAAAAGTTATGAAATTCACCTGTAACATTAAGAAAATGAAATATTGCAGTAATAACAGAAAAAAATAATGAAATTTCATAAATTTAGTTGTTGTAGTCATAAGTTTTTACTGTATTTAACATTTACCTGCTGAGGCGAAGTGGGTGCCTTTCCACGGTCACCCTAGATAGATGTTGAGACAATAAATTAATCAACAAGAGTTATGAAAGTAATTGTAAAAAATGTATGTAGTAAAAATTTGAAATATTGCAGTGATAAATTGTAACAATGATTGATCAATGGTTGAGTTGAGTGGTATGTAAGATATTTACCCCCATAGTTGCACCCCCTCCATCTATTAGATTTAAGTTGTAATCGATCAACGACTCTTCACCTGGAACTATTATTTTTGTTGCACATACAAATATACGATTTCCTTCGCGTGCCTCAAATATGCAATTTGGTTTCTTAGTTGTTGCCACTAGTCGTGTAATACTTATAAAGCCCACAATGTTTCTAGTAGCTTTTGGCCTTCCATCAATATGCATAGTTTCCCATTTATTTTGTTTTTTATCTAGTAGTTGTATATAATTTGCGACAACTCTGTATCTCCACATACTTTGCGTATATCGGACCAACATCAACCAATGATAGTATTTGTATAATGGTCTGACATACTCCATCAATTCAATTATAGTGCCATAACCGAATTTATGACATCCATGGAAAATAACACCAATACCTCAAGGGAAAATCAATGTCACCTATGCTCTCAACATCATAATTACACAACCCTCCATTGGCAATAAAAAATTTCATGCGGGTATGAAATATTTTCCTTACCTTTTCCAACCTAGTTGATCTAGAACTGGTAGATCTAGTACAACACATCTCACTTTCGACCTCTCTTACTATATCTTGATCATCACTTGAGGAAGATAGATCTGACAGATACCTATTTGGTGGTACCTACACTCCTTAAAACAAGAAGATAAGTTATAATGCCAATATACGTTTTTGGTACCAACAAAGTTGCATATAGTTGCATTTAGTTGCATAAAGTTGAAATTGCCACACCTATCCGTCATATAGTTGCATAAAGTTGAAATTGACACACCTACTTGCATATAATTGCATAAGTTGCATATAGTTGCATAAGTTGCATATAGTTTCATATAGTTGCAATATAGTTACATAAGTTGCAATATAGTTGCATAAGTTGCAATAAAGTTGCGTAAAGTTGCATAAGTTCCATAAAGTTGCTTAAGTTGCTTAAGTTGCATGTTGCATATAGTTCCAAAAATATTTAGCCTCTGTGTGGGATCTTTGTTGCCATTAATAGTTTTTTCATAATAAGAACGGTTATCAAGGCTTGTACCATGTCTAGGGGAAGAAAACAAGAACATTAAGCTCACAATGAAAGTTCTCAAATTCAAGGGCCATGAACTAGGCCTCAAATAACCATGTAGATATTATTTAAGAGATATTTGACCTTCTAGTGGGATATGGGTGCCATTAGAATTTGTTTTGCACCATATATGTAATTCAAGGTTTATATCATCACCAAGGTAAGAAAATCAGGGCCTTCTTCCCTAAATGAAGCTTTTTTATGCTTAATGGCCATGAAAAATGCCTCTATTTGTGAAAATGTGCACCATTAGTATGTTTTGAATAAAAAGAATGGGTTTCAAGACCTATGCCATGGCCAAGGGAGGAAATAAAGGGCCTTAGGCCCTAAATAAATATTCTTGATCTTAATGGCCATGAACAAGGCCTCAAACCTCCATACATATCCTCTCTAAGGGATATATGGAATTTGGGTGGGATATGGTCACCATTCACAAGTTTTGGGCATAATGTATAGCAAATAACATAAGGTGGTTAGGCCCTATTTGAATCTTATCAGGGTTGATATTTGTGATGCAGTCCTTAAACAACCACACAAGATCTATGTAGGGTATATTTGGAACCATTGGTATGTTTTCATAATAAGAATAGGTCTCAAGGTGTGTACCATGGCTAGGGGAGGAAACATGTACCTTAGGTCCAATAGAAGCTTCTTCACTTCAAGGTCAATGAACTAACCATTGAATGATCATGTAGATAATGTTTAAGGGATATTTGGCCTCGAGGTGGGATTTGGACACCATTAGTATTTTTTCACATCACATATGGGAGTTTAGGCTTGTACCATCATCAAGGGAAGGAGAAAAGGGAATTAGGATTTAAATGAACCTTATGTACTTAATGACCAAGATCAAGGCCTCCAATTAGGAATATGGGCAACATTGGTATGCTTTAAATAATAATAATGGCTATTAGGACACCATATGGACACCATTCATAGGTTTTATGCATCATAGTTGGCTCTCAAGGCCTCTAAGAAGGAGCTTAGATCCATTAGGAGGATATAGTTGCATTCATAAGTTTCATTAGGAGGATATAGGTCACACATTCATAAGTTGCATATAGTTGCATAAGTCACATATACTAGTTGCATAGTTGCATAAGTTGCATAAGTTGCATAAGTTGCATAGTTGCATAAAGTTACATGTTGCATAAAGTTGTATAAAGTTGCATAAGTTGCATTGTTGCATAAAGTTGCATGTTGCATAAAGTTGCGTAAAGTTTCATAAAGTTGTGTAAAGTTGCATAAGTTGCATTGTTGCATAAAGTTGCATGTTGCGTAAAGTTGCATAAGTTGCATAAAGTTGCATAAG
Organism: Picea abies; assembly: GCA_900067695.1. Taxonomy (NCBI): domain Eukaryota; kingdom Viridiplantae; phylum Streptophyta; class Pinopsida; order Pinales; family Pinaceae; genus Picea; species Picea abies. Next base: position 5,706 of record CBVK0100099847.1, read on the forward strand.
TTGCGTAAAGTTGCATAAGTTTCATAAGTTGTGTAAAGTTGTATGTTGCACAAAGTTGCGTAAAGTTGCATAAGTTCCATAAAGTTGTTTAAGTTGCATAAGTTGCATGTTGCATAGTTGAATATAGTTGCATAGTTGCATACAGAATTGTTGCAATATAGTTTCATATAGTTGCATAAGTTGCATATTGTTGCATAAGTTGCAATATAGTTGCATAAGTTGCATATAGTTGCATATAGTTGCATAATATGCAATATAGTTGCAATATAGTTGCAATATGAAAAATGCCTCTATTTGGGAATATGTGCACCATTAGTATGTTTTCAATAAAAAGAATGAGTTTCAAGACCTATACCATGGCCAAGGGAGGAAATAAAGGGCCTTAGGCCCTAAATAAATCTTCTTGATCTTAATGGCCATGAACAAGGCCTCAAACCACCATACATATCCTCTCTAAGGGATATATGGAATTTGGGTGGGATATGGTCACCATTCACAAGTTTTGGGCATAATGTATAGCAAAGAACATAAGGTGCTGAGGCCCTATTTGAATCTTATCAAGGCTGATATTTGTGATGTAGTCCTTAAACAACCATACAAGATCTATGTAGGGTATCTTTGGAACCATTGGTGTGTTTTCACCATGGTTGTTTAAGGGATCTATGGAATTTAGGTGGGATACAATCACTATTCACAAGTTTTGGACATCGCGTATGGCACTTTGGATCTTACCCATGGTCAGGGAAAGAACATAAGATACTTAGGCCCAATTTCAATCTTCTCATTGATTTTTGCGATGTAGTCTTTGTACAACCACACAAGACACTTGTATGCGATATTTCACCTCCGTTTGGGATATTTCATGCCAATAGTACATTTTTCACCTCTTTTGTTAGGTTTAGCGTGGAAGTGTTTAATTTCCTAACACTCTTGAGATGCCTTTTTCACCTTTAGGTACTTGATTCTTTTATTTGCAGGTATACCTCCCACAATAAGGCTCCATGTAAAATCTATTTTTTTGGCTCAAGAATGGGTTTCCATACGATTCTTAGAAAAAACAACCATGCTTTTTTCTTGGATTTCAGTTGTCAGATTTGATTCAAATGGCCTTCAAATGATTAGAGCAAAGCCACTTGTACCCCATGGTTGAATTGTAGTTTTGAAATGTCATGGATGTACCCCATTTCCCATCCCAACACCAAAAACTATGAGTTTTGGGGATACTTAAATTTAACAAAAAGTCTTTAAGAATAAACTCATGGATTATTTATATGATAATCTTGTTAGTATTAACTAGGGATAACTTTCACTTAAGATTGTCCCACACAAGTAGCCAATTTTTGGCCAGGCCATTAAACATACCATCGGTTGTGTGGATGCCTGAATGAAACAACTTTAGGGCTAAGAATTAGGAGGACTAAACCAAAGGATTACCTTCAATAATAATTAAAGTTCATCATCACAAGAAATGTTCATTAAAAGAGAGCCTAGTTTTGAGAGAGGATTCTTTCTAGGTGAAGAAAGGTTTGATCACTTAATTGGATTTATAGATACTTTGTACCATACAAGTGCCTAGAATCTCGACCCGGGGGGTGGGTGGGTGTGGGTACCAAGTTATTTTGTTAGGAAATGTATTTCCATGCTTTTTTTCCCAATGGAATCCCTTAACTAATGTGATTATTAAGGAGACTTTTCAAAGCCTCTTTTCCCTCCATGACTCAAATCACACACTTTGCACACAACACTTGGGTTAGAACCCTAGTTCTAATAATTCCCATTACCCTAAAATATCTAGATGTAAAACATAAAAACAAACTAGCTCAGTGAAAGCATATCCTATAAGTTGACTTGGCGTAAATAATTTTTCAAGATGTTCTTGGGCAACCTTAGAAGGGACCTAACAATAAGAGTAGTAAACATGAGTGGTGATAACAATTTGGTATAGATTTGGAAGTTAGTTTCTAGTGACAAAGGTTTAGTGATTCACTTCTTAATATTTCTCTCTATCGTTGCACCAACACTTCCCACAGATCTTTAGAAGAGACCCAGAAACAAAAGGAGATACCCAGAAACTTAAAGAAGTGGTTTAACTATATCCAATTCTAGTGTTGGACAACAAGCCACATAGGAACTAAGCATTAGCTCTACATGTAACATTGGTTCATGGCCCATTGAATACTAGAACATGAGACAATGAAAAATATAGTTAGGAATTCCATGGTATGATTCTAGGATTGCTAGGCTTAATCATCAACAAAATGATCATTAATTAACTAGAAAATTCCAACTCAGGAAGAGGAATCCTACCATTCCTAGACACCATTTTCAAAAGAAGAAATCATCCAAGAAGCAACTGTCTAATCAATTCCTTTGAATTCAAAGTGTTTACACATTCATTCATTATTGTCAACTTTACCATTGATTAGAAAATGAAAGTGTCGACTGGGATGACTAACCTATGCTACAATTTCATGGGCATAGAAGGTTGGGCTTGAAATCAAGAGGAAATTTGATGGCTTATTTATGATGCAGAGTAGGGATAAGAAGAAAAACAAAGTTGACTTCTAATCCCCTAAATCAATTATGTGATAAGAAGTGATGAAGCTAAGTGTCGATGCATTTAATGGCTAGGGTAAACATTACTCCCATGGGGATTTTTTCTTCTCATGGCACAATCAAGGGGATTGGTCATGTGTGAGATGTAAACATTTATGGTAAGGTCTCTTCAATTTTGAAACCAATTATGAGCCTAGTGCTAAGGGTATGATTGGAGCATAAATAGGTTAGGGTATCTAGGGCTTGTTTCTCATGTCTACTTTGATCAATGGGGAGACCACAACTAAATAAATAAGGATATGAGTGTATGGAAATGCGAAGAAAAAAATGGAGGGCATGTGATAGGGGTAATTTCTAATCATTAAATGAAAGTGAAGCAATCGAATTTAGGAAGGCACCCTTATTAGTCCTTGCCCATGGCAATAGGGACTATTTAAATTGATTCTTCCTTCTGCACGAAAATCAAAGAAAATTTTTAACCAAAGTTTTAAAACAAAACTGATGTGTTATCCTAAGTATTAAGAAGACCCAAATCAAAGTTTTGAAAATTTCCTTTCTGGAGTGATGTTTTATCCTAAGTTTTCATCTTATTTAGTGTATGAATTAGTTTTCTGATTTTACATTCATCCAATAGGAAAGTAACCCAAATTTCTTCAATATTATTTGGTTTTTGCAAGATCATTTGGTCTTTTTCCTTAAGTTTTAACTTAGACATGTTATTTGGCCTCCTATCGAGGCAATTTTTGTGCATGTCATTGCAGGCTGCATGTTCTGACACCTGTCATTTGTGGCCTACATGTTCGATGGTTCCCTTCATACCCTCATTCATACACTCTGACTTTTGCTTCCCCGTGAAAGTGAGAAATGGGATGATAGTTTGACAACGAAATTAGGTGCCTCTAGGAAATGCTTTGACCTCATGTCTTCTTTCCCCTTGCCAAGTCAATCCTCTAGAGGCCCAAACTTCTGCCATATGATATTCTCATAGTTATGTTTATTAGAGTTGTGCATTCATTGTCTTGTTTATTATTTGCTTCTTTATACGAGGACAAGTCCAAGAGGCCTTCATTGTTTTGTCTTTTTTCTCCTTCATCCACTCTCTTCATTTTATCTCATTTTCCTTTGGTATATATGTTATGCTTATTTCAATTATTTTTAAACCATCTATGTGCATTTTAAAAGGATGACTTAGCATTTCATCAAGCATTCTATCAAGCATTTCATCAAGAATTCTATCAAGCATTTCTATCAAGCATTTCATCAAACAATTAGCATTCAAACTCAAGAGATAGGAGAAATAAGTCAAACCATTGCCTTCGTCTGTGTGCCCTCCTCCAGTGCAAATCCGTGTGCCCTCCTCCCATGCAAATCCATGTTCCCTCCTCTACAAATCCATGTTCCCTCCTCTGCAAATCCATGTGCCCTAGCCTCCTCCTGCGTGCCCTCCTCCCATGTGCCTCTCCCTCCTTCTCCTCCTTCTCCCGTCCTCCTCTCCCTTCCACTCTATGTGCAAATGATCGTGCCCTAGCCTCCTCCCATGAACCTCTCCCTCCTCCTCCTTCTCCCATCCTCCTCTCCCTTCCATGCTCCAAATCCATGCTCCTGTGTATAATGGTGTGTGATTGTGTATAGTGGTGAGTGCTAGCAGCTCTGCACGCAAGTGTTCTTAGGCATATGCGATTTGAATTTCATTTTTTTGTTATATGCTATTTTATTTTCGTTTTTTATTTTTATTTTTCGTTATTTTTATTATTTATATATAATATATAATAATATATATTATTACTTTGAACACACTAAACCCCTAATAGAATTTGATCATTGATCCTTGATGAAATCACCTCCTAATAATTATGACTTTGAACACAATGAATCCCTATTATATGATAACCCCCAATCAATATCAACTTGATCATGGTATACCCTTTGATCTCTATGACTCTTGAAACAATCAACCCTAGTGAACATAGTGTGACGTCAAACACACTAAAAAATGAATACATTAAGGATCTAAACATAGTAACATCATAATAGATTGAGCCTACTAATACACTATGACTCTTAACCCCTATAACGCTTGATCTCTTAATTTACCCTTTTTATTTATTTCAATTTTATTATAATGCATTTAGAAAAGTATAAGGTTAATTAATATTTCATATATGGTCAACAATATATTATACATTAAATTATCATGTCATGGTATAAAATATCGATCACTATAACCCCCCTTGGACATAATATACCCCCCAATCTCCATGAACCTTGAATTAAATGGTCTCCCCTAACTCAATCACTCCCTCACACATTATGACCCAAAAAATCATGTTAACCCCTAAGGCACTATTGCCACTAACCACTAATCTACCTATATGCTATGACCACTAATTATTATGGTCCTAGACATGGTGTACCCCCTAATCCCTATGAACCTTGGCATGCCTAACCCTTGAAATGATCATCATGTTTCATTAAGAAACCATGAAGACATGAACCCCCTAAGAAACTATAATCCCTAACACACTAGTCCCATATAAATGCATTAACCCCCTAATAGAATTTGATCATTGATCCATTTGATCCTTGATGAAATCACCTCCTAATAATTATGACTTTGAACACAATGAATTCCTATTATATGATAACCCCCAATCAATATCAACTTGAACATGGTATACCCTCTGATCCCTATGACTCCTGAAACAATCGCCCCCAGTGAACATAGTGTGACCTCAAACACACTAAAATATGAATACATTATGGTTCTAAACATAGTAACATAATAATAGATTGACCCTTCTAATACACTATGACTCTTAACCCTTATAACTGACCTTGATCTCTTAATTCACCCTTTTTAATATTTATTTCAAATTATTATTATGATGCATTTAGAAAAGTATGAGGTTAATTAATATGTCATTTATGGTCAAAAATATCTTTGGAATTAAAGTATCATGTCATGGTATAAAATATTGATCACTATAACCCTCCTTGGACATAGTATACCCCCCAATTTCCATGAACCGTTAATTAAATGGTCTCCCCTAACCCAATCACCCCCTCACACATTATGACCCAAAAAATCATGTTAACCCCTAAGTCACTATGGCTACTAACCATTAAGCCAATAATATGATATGACCACTAATAATTATGGTCCTAGACATTGTGTACCCATTGATCCCTATGAACCTTGACATGCCTAACCCTTGAAATGATCAGCATGTTTCATTAAGAAACCATATTGAAGACATGAACCCCCTAAGAAACTATAATCCCAAACACACTAGTCCCCTATAAATGCATTAACCCCTAAAAGACATTATTGTCTCAAACAAACTAACCCTCTCATACATTGAACCCTTAATACATTATTACTTTGAACATACTAACCCCTTAATATAATTTGATCATTGATCCATTTGATCCTTGATGAAATCATCTCCTAATAATTATTAATTTGAACACAATGAAACCCTATTATATGATAACCCCCAATCAATATCAACTTGATCATGGTATACCCTTTGATCCCTATGACTCTTGAAACAATCAACCCTAGTGAACATAGTGTGACCTCAAACACACTAAAAAATGAATACATTATGGATCTAAACATTGTAACATCATAATAGATTGACCCTACTAATACACTAAGACTCTTAACCCCTATAACGCTTGATCTCTTAATTTACCCTTTTTATTTATTTCAATTTTATTATAATGCATTTAGAAAAGTATGAGGTTAATTAATATGTCATATATGGTCAAAAATATATTAGACATCAAATTATCATGTCATGGTATAAAATATCGATCACTATAACCCCCCTTGGATATAATATACCCCCCAATCTTCACACATTATGACCCAAAAAATCATGTTAACCCCTAAGGCACTATTGCCACTAACCACTAATCCACCAATATGCTATGACCACTAATTATTATGGTCTTGGACATTGTGTACCCCCTAATCCCTATGAACCTTGGCATGCCTAACCCTTGAAATGATCAGCATGTTTCATTAAGAAACCATGAAGGCATGAACCCCCTAAGAAACTATAATCCCTAACACACTAGTCCCATATAAATGCATTAACCCCCTAATAGAATTTGATCATTGATCCATTTGATCCTTGATGAAATCACCTCCTAATAATTATGGCTTTGAACACAATGAATCCCTATTATATGATAACCCCCAATCACTATCAACTTGAACATGGTATACCCTCTGATCCCTATGACTCCTGAAACAATCGCCCCCAGTGAACATAGTGTGACCTCAATCACACTAAAATATGAATACATTATGGTTTTGAACATAGTAGCATCATAATAGATTGACCCTTCTAATACACTATGACTTTTAACCCTTATAATCGGCCTTGATCTCTTAATTCACCCATTTTGACATTTATTTCAAATTATTATTATGATGCATTTAGAAAAGTATGAGGTTAATTAATATGCCATTTATGGTCAACAATATCTTTGGCATTAAAGTATCATGTCATGGTATAAAATATCAATCACTATAACCCTCCCTGGACATTGTATACTCCCCAATCTCCATGAACCTTGAATTAAATGGTCTCCCCTAACCCAATCACCCCCTCACACATTATGACCCAAAAAATCATGTTAACCCCTAAGGCACTATGGCCACTAACCATTAAGCCACTAATATGCTATGACCACTAATAATTATGGTCCTAGACATTATATACCCACTGATCCCTATGAACCTTGACATGCCTAACCCTTTAAATGATCAACATGTTTCATTAAGAAACCATAATGAAGACATGAACCCCCTAAGAAACTATAATCCCAAACACACTAGACCCTATAATTGCATTAACCCCTAGAAGACATTATTATCTCAAACAAACTAACCCTCTCATACACTGAACCCTTAATACATTATTACTTTGAACACACTAACCCCCTAATAGAATTTGATAATTGATCCATTTGATCCTTGATGAAATCACCTCCTAATACTTATGACTTTGAACACAATGAATCCCTATTATATGATAACCCCCAATCAATATCAACTTGATCATGGTATACCCTTTGATCCCTATGACTCTTGAAACGATCAACCCTAGTGAACATAGTGTGACCTCAAACACACTAAAAAATGAATACATTATGGATCTAATCATAGTAACATCATAATAGATTGAACCTACTAATACACTATGACTCTTAACCCCTATAACGTTTGATCTCTTAATTTACCCTTTTTATTTATTTCAATTTTATTATAATGCATTTAGAAAAGTATGAGGTTAATTAATATGTCATATATGGTCAACAATATATTAGACATTAAATTATCATGTCATGGTATAAAATATCGATCATTATAACCTCCCTTGGACATAATATACCCCCCAATCTCCATGAAACTTGAATTAAATGGTCTCCCCTAACCCAATCACTCCCTCACATTTTATGACCCAAAAAATCATGTTAACCCCTAAGGCACTATTGCCACTATCCACTAATCCACCAATATGCTATGACCACTAATTATTATGGTCCTGGACATGGTGTACCCCCTAATCCCTATGAACCTTGGCATGCCTAACCATTGAAATGATTAGCATGTTTCATTAAGAAACCATGAAGACATGAACCCCCTAAGAAACTATAATCCCTAACACACTAGTCCCATATAAGTGCATTAACCCACTAATAGAATTTGATCATTGATCCATTTGATCCTTGATGAAATCACCTCCTAATAATTATGACTTTGAACACAATGAATCCCTATTATATGATAACCCCCAATCAATATCAACTTGAACATGGTATACCCTTTGATCCCTATCATTCCTGAAACAATCGCCCCCAGTGAACATAGTGTGACCTCAAATACACTAAAATATGAATACAATATGGTTCTGAACATAGTAACATCATAATAGATTGACCCTTCTAATACACTATGACTCTTAACCCTTATAACCGAACTTGATCTCTTGATTCACCCTTTTTAATATTTATTTCAAATTATTATTATGATGCATTTAGAAAAGTATGAGGTTTATTAATATGTCATTTATGGTCAACAATATATTTGGCATTAAAGTATCCTGTCATGGTATAAAATATCGATCACTATAACCCTCCTTGGACATAGTATACCCCCCAATCTCCATGAACCTTGAATTAAATGGTTTCCCCTAACCCAATCACCCCGTCACACATTATGACCCAAAAAATCATGTTAACCCCTAAGGCACTATGGCCTAGCCATTAAGCCACTAATATGCTATGAACATTAATAATTATGGTCCTAGACATTGTGTACCCACTGATCCCTGTGAACCTTGACATGCCTAACCCTTGAAACGATCAATATTTTTCATTAAGAAACCATATTGAAGACATGATCCCCCTAAGAAACTATAATCCCAAACACACTAGTCCCCTATAAATGCATTAACCCCTAGAAGACATTATTATCTCAAACAATCTAACCCTCTCATACACTGAACCCTTAATACATTATTACTTTGAACACACTACCCCCCTAATAGAATTTGATCATTGATCCATTTGATCCTTGATGAAATCACCTCCTAATAATTATGACTTTGAACATAATGAATCCCTATTATATGATAACCCCCAATCAATATCAACTTGAGCATGGTATACCCTTTGATCCCTATGACTCTTGAAATGATCAACCCTAGTGAACATAGTGTGGCCTCAAACACACTAAAAAATGAGTACATTATGGATCTAAACATAGTAATATCATAATAGATTAACCCTACTAATACACTATGACTCTTAACCCCTATAATGCTTGATCTCTTAATTTACCCTTTTTATTTATTTCAATTTTACTATAATGCATTTAGAAAAGTATGAGGTTAATTAATATGTCATATATGGTCAACAATATATTAGACATTAAATTATCACGTCATGGTATAAAATTTTGATCACTATAACCCCCCTTGGACATAATATACCCCCCAATATCCATGAACCTTGAATTAAATGGTCTCCCCTAACCCAATCACTCCCTCACACATTATGACCCAAAAAATCATGTTAAACCCTAAGGCACTATTGCCACTAACCACTAATCCACCAATATGCTATGACCACTAATTATTATGGTCCTGGACATTGTGTACCCCCTAATCCCTATGAACCGTGGCATGCCTAACCCTTGAAATGATCAACATGTTTCATTAAGAAACCATGAAGACATGAAACCCCCTAAGAAACTATAATCCCAAACACACTAGTCCCATATAAATGCATTAAACCCCTAATAGAATTTGATCATTGATCCATTTGATCCTTGATGAAATCACCTCCTAATAATTATGAATTTGAACACAATGACCTATTATATGATAACCCCCAATCAATATCAACTTGAGAATGGTATACCCTTTGATCCCTATGACTCTTGAAACAATCAACCCTAGTGAATTAATTCATTAATATTGTTTGATTGTAGAATTCTTCATGTGGGTTGTATTTGAGTCTTGAAACCCTCCCATAGTTTCAAGGCATGCATCTACTATAACCATGTCAAGTTTTGGTGCATACAAGCACAAACTGAAAAAATATCAACGTTGCCCCCATTTCATGGCAATATTTTCAATTGCACGAACCTTTGAATCTAGTTAAAGTTGATCTATTAATGTTTCTTGCTACTGTGGGGTTATAAAGTCTCATGATCTGAATGACCACATGCCTCCAACCTTCTGATATAATGATCATGATGAATTGATGATGGAAGACAGTGGGCATGTGAGTCAAATTTGAGTCCAGAAACCCTCCCATATCGTTAAGGCATGTGAATGGTCTATCCATGTCAAATTTCAATGCATTCAGAAACAGTTTGAAAACATTTCAACATTGGCCCCATTCACAAGTCATTGTTGCCTGTGTCTATAGTCCTAGTACAATTTCCTTGTAAAATTTGTATAAGATATTTGGAGAATGCTAATTTTGAGAATGATAATGATGAATTGATGATGGACATAACTACATCGTTGGTATGATTAGGCGCAGTCACGCAAAGCTCCTCTTAGTTTCGAGAATAGTTCATTCACTACTAAATAGGGGAAACCACGTGAAGGTGGAAGCTCCAATTATGCCCCCCCTCACATCACTCTCAATTTCTCCATATTACCTAATTTGAAATTCTAAAGAACATGTATCATATAGTATATTATACAAAATAAAAACATATAAAGATAATATAAAAGATATAAACACATACCTCTTCTTTTCAAAAATTAAATATCAATCATCTTCTTCTTCATCCAGCTCAACATCTGTATCAGGATCTGGTTCAGAATCAATATTGGTGAAAGGCTCATTCCTATCAACATCATCATCAATTCCATTTTCACTACTATAGTTATCGATATCGTCAATGAGATCGTCGTCTCCTACATTTGGATGATCAACTTCTTCAACTTCTTCGTCTGACACATCGACTACATGAGCCACCTGATCCTGATCTTCATAATCATGATCTTCTTCCTCGTTATTATCTTCATCCTCGACTACATGATTGTACTTTACTGGTCTTCCTCTTGGATCATATCTAACAACGTATGACCAACCTGCTTTACTAGGTACCTCTAAGTAAAATACTTTCTCACATTGACTTGGAAAAACATAAGGCTCTGTACCTGGTTCAAATGCCCTTGTATTAACCATGGTAAATCCATTATCATGCTCAATAACAGTTCTTTCAGGATCACATTCATGCATCTGTAACTTGTTACTACCATTTAACCTCAAACAAAACTATTTTGAAGGAATTAAAATCACACTCAATTATATCCTCCAAATGGCCATAGTACCTATTCTCAGTTTCTTCTGGATTTCTGTCACTTCTAGAGGAAATGTTGGTGACCTTAAACACTGTAGTTATCCCACAATTTGAGGTTTTCATCTTATAATCCAACATTTTGATACGAAATTTATGACCATTACACCACATAGCCTTGTGATGTTTCAACTACAACATGGACAACAAGTAAAAAATGAATTGTGAATTAATAATCCTCATATAGGACTTACTAAATATATATTTCAATAATTAAACTAGCCAAATACATTGAAAAATTGGGAAAAAACTAGGAAAATGTGGGTAACAAATTGAACTTTCCTGTTTATCTTTTAAACCAAAGGCTAAATAAACTTCCCTTGATGTAAGATTAGGAAATTGATCTCGATGACGATGCGTTGTTTTAATCATATTACTCACCCCTTCCCATGATAACCTACCTAAGTATTCTTCAGTATCTTCTATCCAATGCTCCATCTAATCAAGGTTGTTTGCAATGTATAAATGTAAAGCATCCCACTCTTGAGAAACTATAGGATAGCATAACAATTTAATATCATTAATTAATTGTTGTTAATAAATGAATAATTTAATAAATGTGTAAAATATTAAATCTACGTCAACATCTAATAATTACCTTTCACAGTCCTCATTTTACCTTTCCCCAATAGGACCTCCACTTCAAATTTGTTGATGGAGTCGAGATGCCAAATGTGAGGCACATTCATATTTTCTACTAATTTAGGTATATATTGACTAATATACACCATGCATTGATATACCATATATCCCTCAACCATAGAACCCTCCGGACATGCTCTTTGTCTAACAAAAGCCTTCAGTGACTTCAACTGCCTCGCCACCATCCACATTGACCTTGTGTGTATTGGTCCACATAATTCAATCTCCTCAACTTGGTGTATGAGGTAGTGTTCTTGTGCATTGAAAAATGCTAGAGGTAGATATTGTTGCATTTGACACATTGGTTGGGGAATTTCTCTCTTCCAATACCTTATATCTTCTTTATGGATTTCTTTTGATGTTAGCCACCTACAAATGTTGATGCAATAAAATAATATCAAGGCATACACAAATTTGCAGATAAAAGATAATATGTCAATAAGTTTCTCTACAAATCACATAAGAAGTACATTTTCCTTATAAAACAATACTCACCTCATGTATTTGCCAAGTACATAAATAATTTTTTTTATGTTGTTGTCAAAGTCGTCTCGAAGAGATAAAAGTAGAACATACTATAACAATTTTTTTTTTTATTATTTGTTTCCAAAAAATGCGTACCAATAAGGAAATATATTATAACCTACTAATTAAATTAATGAATGCATACTAGTCATGTGTTTTAACCCCACCAAAATCACCTTTTTTAGTTAAGTTATTTTGTATGTTTGACGAAAACCCCGTCAGAAACCTAATTTTTCGAATAACCTCTCTTACAATATTGCTCTGTTGCTCCATCAATAACCAAGGAAGACTAGTATTTTTTTCATGACCATCGCCATTAGAATTAATAATAACACTTTGCAAGGTGTGATTAGCTTCCCGGATGTCACAACAAATCTTTCCAATTCTCTCTTTGTCATCCCTTCCATCTAATATTCGCTATAACAATTCTGTTATGTTCTTCCCAATATGCATTGTATCAAACAAATGAACTATTTGTAGGTTCTCGTAGTATGTCAATCCACTGAATTGCATCGGGTAACTTTTCATTCCTTGTGGAAGCCCATTCGTGCCTTAATGACATTCATGAAACGCCAACAAATTGAAATTAACACTAATTAATGGGACAAAATGAAATTAATACTAATGAAATTAACCAAATATTTATATAATAGGCCATACATAAATAATTTGCGTACCTTGAAGATTTATAATATATTCCAACTTCCATAGGCGAGGTGTCATTCTTTGTGGTTTTTTTCCGCTTTCTTCTTTACCATTGAACTTTTCTTTGTCTGTAGTTCAATAACTATGGTTCTTAGGCAGAAAGTGACTATACTCATCAAACACTTCCTTTCCTAAACTCCTTGGATGACGATATTTTATCCTCGGACCACAAACTGGGCATGTAAATTTACCCTTTGTTTGAATACCTACAAGATATATGAATAAATGTAGCATCAAATTAGAGTTACAATTTAAAATAATGCATGATTTTTTCAATAAATATATATAATATTAAATCACAAAATAAAGTAACAATATACCACCAAAAAGTTTTAACCCGGGAGCATCATGAATTGTCCATGACAACATTCCATGGAATTGAAATCATTTTTTCCCTATTAGTCTAGAGATGTCATACATAGTGACGCCAAACCATAACTTCAACAACTCATTGATGAGAGGCTCAATATATACGTTCATATATTTAACCCGGTACCTACCTAATTGGTTCACCATACTGCATGATTAATTATACTTATCTAGATGTCGTGATATATAAAAGAAATAATTACCATGCATGAAACAAAGAAATGAAATATTTTGTCATACTTTAAAGCAAATAAAAGACAATTGAATACCTAGAACAATCATTTCCAACATTGTATGCTCTCTCTTGATTGACATCCAAAGAGGAAGGTTATTGTTTATAATAAAAACAGACTAGGTCGAGTACGTAGAATGAAGCTCTCCAAATGGATTGACACCATCAACTGCCAATGAGAGTCTAACATTACGAGGTTCTTATTTAAAAATTGGCCACTTTTCTTCGATGTAGTTGAATGTAGAACCATCTACAGGCATTCTAAGAACATCGTCTCAAATTCTGTTCTTTGCATGGAAATCCATAAACTGTGCTATACTTTGGGACCTGAACAACTGCTAGAAATGTAGAATTATCGGAATATAACAAAGAACTTTGCGAGACACCTTCTTTGACTCTTTATCGGTTCAATATCTACTTATTTGACATTTTGGGCATTCATTTTCTAATGCATATTGTCCATAATATATGATATGATCAT
>CBVK0100099848.1:6620-22607 GCA_900067695.1 Picea abies
GTATTTCTCAGTGATCTTGTTCTTATGATGCTCTTATCTATTGAAATGCAAAGAACTATAAGAATGGCATAAACATAACAGAAACTAGCCTTTTAGATCTGGAGAGGGATCTCTCAGAAATGGCGCAGTCTCCATGCAGGATACGGCTTTACGAACGATGGCTAGATTTAAAACAGGTGATGAAATGATTATGTTTATATTGGCGTAGTTAAATAAAAATCAGGCTATGGGGTTAGTCTGTGGAAGAGACAGAACAAATGACTCAGTGACTAGATTTGAGAGGAAAAGGCTAGGGGAGAGACAAACTTTAGTGTTAACTGTAAAGTGTGGATGGAGAAAAAGAGAGGGATCAAACTCAAGAGTGCCACTGTGGATGAATTCAGAGTTAGCTTGAGAAGAAAACACTTTGTCTAAGTGGCGCAAACAAGGGGCGCAGTACAACGAATCTGTGGGTTTGAAAATTCATTCCAAAATAGATGATATGAGATATGGAATTAAATATAACAGGAAAGAAAATATGCAAAGAAAGAAACACAATACATCCAACTATCGCAACTAGAATCTTTACATCAAAACGCAAGACCTTTGCATTAAGTTTCAGTTGAAAAAAACTCAGACTTCTTACAATAGCATTTATTTCTTAAATTACCAACCAACCCTGGTTACATCTAAAAGATGAAATATATAAAACTAGGGTGTCGCTTAGGATGCCCTGTATTCTAATTGCTAACTCTAGACTAGGAAAAACCATGCCACATGTGCAAGAAACTCTTTGCATGGCACCATCCCAAAATAAGCAACAATCATGCATGCCTACTAGTAACCGTCTTCAAGTTTCACCATGAGATCAGATTGTCAGTCAAGACCCGACACAGGGAAAAAATGTGTTGTTGTGTCCCTCAATCAGTTATCCTTACGAACAGGTTTCCGCCCGAAACCGGTTGTCTGCAATGTTGGTTTCGGCTCCCGTTACATGCCTATTTGCTAGGAGATGCACACAACAAATGGTTGTGCGATTCCAGTGACCATTACCAAAATGGTGAGATGTTTTCAGAGGACGTGTATCACTCAAAAGTTGTCGTGAAGGAAAATGCTACTCATTAAACTTTATTTTCTAGTGTGAAGGCGAGAGCCATATGGACTTCTTGTTTAGTTGCTCCACTTTCTCCGATATATTCTGCGTGCCCATCTCCTGCTAGCCTTTGTGCTTCTCACAATTGGACAGTAACGTTTTGAACCTCCTCAAGATTCCTTTTCAGCCACGTCATGCTCCCTTTGCGACTCTTTGCAGCTGATCCCTCCATGGTCTTTATCACTAGCTGTCATTTTATTTCCCTTCTTTCTTGATAAAGCTTGACAATAGCCAACTTTTCCTACTTTAGCTGTTGAGATGGCATTTCCTCACTTGTCCCCATGGCTTTCGCCTTCATGACCTCCTCATTATTTCTTAGCCTACCTCTTCTCCGAGGCAACTATTGTCCGGAGGCAAACACCCTCGTCATCTTCCCCTTCCGTATGAATTTTTCTTTCTTGGTTGTCTCACGTCTTAAAATGGTCTCTTCTGTAAGTGAAAAAATGGATCCTTCTATGCTTCTAGGAATGGCTTCCACAGGCGTGAAAAAATTCCAATCTCTCTGAGGTTCAAACCTCACAGTTATGCCACTCTGCATGCCCTTTCCTGTACTCTGAGAAAAATCCATGGCACAACCAAGGTGAACTCTCCATGCAAATTTTCTAAGAAAATGTATCGAGGAAATCTCTGGACCAATTGGATTGGAAAAAAGAAAACTATGATAAAAAACTTAGGCTAGGTTCTATGACTGGAGAAACACATCGAGTATCTGAGATTCATAGGGAATTGGCCCAGAGAGAAGAAAATTCTAGATATTGATGAATTTATGGTGACGAGAAGTTTTGATTCGATTCTCAAGTTATTCATGGAAAATCCCTGCATGTGGAATGCAGGTGATACCACTTTCTGTGTAGGCATAATATGAACATTGTAATTCTTCATTCCTTCAGCCTTCATAATAAAACGATAATAATAGTGGCACTTGATGATGTGACATTTATTATACCATTTGACTTGATGAGGTTACATAGGATTTGGTTTCTTAACGGGGTTCGACCTTTGGTAAAAGACAAGCTCGTACCACGTATACATTTTTCGACTCTGACACCCCTTTCCATTTTCCAAAGGCCAACCAGCCATTTGGTGACTTTAGCATCGTGGTATTACGTACCTGAATTCACATGTTTGGGAGCATGGATCACTATGTGACTTGGAATCGTCTCTAAAAGGAAAGAAAGGTGGCGGCACTAACAAGGCCTTTTAGCTTGAAGAATGCACCAACCATCTTTTCCAGGGTGGTGGTCGAAGCATTTAAGGACTTTTTACACAATTTTTTGGAAGCATACTTTGATGATTGGACCATTTTTAGCCTAGTGAAAGATCATATTAAATGTTTGATATTAATGTTAGATAAGTTCAGGCAATGCCAGATTTCCCTAAATATGAAGAAATGTATTTTCTTTTCACCTTTTGGATTGTTCTTAGGACATATTGTGTGCAAACATGGGTTGTTGGTAGATCCTTCCAAGATTGTTATCACTGTCGATCTACGTCCCCCTACTTCAGTTAGACAGTTGCCCACTGCATTAGGAAACACTGGATATTACATGAAATTTATTAAGGTTTATGCACATATAAAAACACCTGTGGAGAAGCTACTAAAGAAGGATAGTAATTTTCAATGGACAGAGGAATGCCAGTAGAGCTTCGACACACTAAAGTAGAAAATGGTCACTACGCCTATCTTGGTTTTTCCAAATTGGAGTAATGATTTCAATGTTCATGTTGATGCTTCATCCATTTCATTAGGAGCAATCTTAGAACAACCAGGAGTAGGAGATATTGACCACCCTATAGCATTTTCTATCAGGAATATTTCTATAGCTGAAGAGAATTATACTACCACTAAAAGAGAAGGCTTATGTATGGTATATGCACTGAAAAAGTTTTGACACTATTTGTTGGGAGGACATTTTTAAGATGTTCACTAATCATTCTACATTGAAGTACTTAGTCAACAAGATAGTGTTGGGGGAAGAATATGCACATGGTTACTACTATTTCAGGAGTATGACTTTGATATCGTGGTCAAGCTAGGAAGAATGAAGAAAGGACCTGACCACTTATCCAAGTTAGAACATTGAGAGGACCCTACTAGTTTGGATGATACACTACCTGATGCAAAATTGTTGGCCCTCAAGAAATTTCATGATCACTTTATCAATATAGTCCAGTTCCTGTCCATAGGAATGTGACCTCGTGAGTATACAGTCACTAAGAAGAAACAGTTGGTAGTCCACACTGTATACTTTTGACTTATAGCTGGATAGTTATATAATATGGGACCACATGAGATCTTGAGGAGATGAATTATGAAGGCAGAAAGACCATTGATTCTTGTAGAAGCACATGAAGGCATCATAGGAGGGAATTATGCAGGGAAAGAAACAATGCAAAAGGTTCTCAGAGCTAACCTCTGGTGGCCTACTTTACACAAGGATGCTAAGGAATACTACAAAGCCTGTGACATATGCCAAAGGATAGGGAAGCCTTCTAGAAGGGATCAAATTCCTTTAGCACCTCAACTAACTCTACAAGCATTTGATAAATGGGCTATTAAGTTAAGTCAGACCTATCAACCCACTAGGGAATCACACAGGAGCTCAATACATTATGACAACTACAAAATATTTGTCCAAATGGGAAGAAAAAAGAGTAGTTAAGGATTGTAGTGCAGCTGCAACTGTGAAGTTCATTTTTTAGGATATCATAACCAAATTTGGATGCCCAAAGATCCTTATGAGTGATAAAGACACACTTTTCATCAACAAAAACATTGAATCCTTGACTCAGGAGTTTGAAGTTCACCATCAGAAGAGCACTCCATACCACCCACAAGCGAATGGCACAGTCGAAGCCTTCAATAAGATCTTGGAGACAACGTTGAATAATATTTTAATTATTGATAGAGATTATTGGGATTTAAGAATTCCAGCAGTGTTATGGGCTTATTGAACTACTTGCAAACAATTAACAACTAAAACTCCCTTTAAGCTAGTTTATGGCCAAGAAGCAGTAGTACCTATGGAATATTTGGTTCCTAGTTTAAGAATTGCATCATTTACAGGTATGGAGGACACTGGTGTTGTTCAAGAGAGGCTTGCACAATTTATGGAACTAGAGGAAGATTGGTTCATTGCATGATTTCATCAATAGGTACAAAAAGAACGAGAAAAGGCTTACCATGAGAGACATATCAAGAACAAAGCATTTAAGCAAATATATTTGGTAATGTTATATGATAGCAAGTTCATGAAGCATCCAAGAAAGTTCAGGACACATTGGCTTAGACCATTTGAAGTTCCCCATGTCACAGAAGGAGGAGTTGCACAATTGAAGACCCTTAATGGAGAATGGAAAGATGGTTTGGTAAATGGGAGCTGGTTGAAACTATATTATGACAACCAACTGCCTCACAACTCTCAGTAAAATAAAGGGAAGAAGGTTCTAAGTACCAAGTGTAGTTGAAATTGGGTACTCGACATAGAAAAGATAGTCTGCACAAGATGGGGAGGGACAGAGCAGAAAGCACAGGCTGCTCTACGCAGTCTATAGTCAAAGTAATACAAAATATTCAACCCTACAGTGACTCAAGATGAGTCACATGTGAGTGTTGGGGGCTTGTTGGCCCTTGGTTATGTAAGAAAGAAAAGATTAAGGAAGGAATAAAAATTATGAAGTATGCGTAAGGCACACAAATCGAGGAAGGGTCAAAGTGGCTGAGGAAGCATAAAAGAAGGAACAAGGTAAAGGAAAAGAAAGTCATTAAAAGAGAAGGTCAAGGAAGAAAAAGAAACAAATAAGGTGGATCGTGGACAACTCAAAAAGAAGAAGATGACACCAATGGGTTCTTTGCAACACCTCATGGAAAAGAAGGAAGGACAGGTTGGCGAAGCCCTTAAAATGCAGGTCATGTGGACCTAGGATTTTGGAATCTAGGATTTTGTGACCTAGGTTTTTGACACCTAGGCTTCGGTCTAAGGTTGTCTAAGAGTTATGAAATGTATAAATAGAGGTCTATAAGAGTTGAGAGGGTTGCATTTGTTGTTACTATTATTGTGGGTGAGAGCAATATTGAGATCAAAGTATTGTGCATTGTTGGCACATGGGCAAACCCAGGGTTCAACACTCAAGAGCACACCAACAAAACCCTAACTATCGGCCCTTTTGGCAACACCTGTGAATCAAATGAAGTATCACCCGAGGTAGAGGCAGGGGTGGTTGCAAGACTGATCAGGGGATCAAATTTTTCTCAATTTTCAAAGTGCTCGAAATGATATGAAAATAGTGCCATTGCGTCTATCTCGTCTTCCTGATTTCGGCGGTATATTTACTTTCACAAACGGAGTTCGTATGGAGGAGATATCGCGATCTGATCGCCAAGCCAAACAGGTAAAAATTTGGGATGCTGACTGTACCTATCCGTACAATCCATACGGCCACGTGGAGGGCCGTACCATCATGCTGATGTGGTAGAGGGAGGACGTGGCATATTTTTATTGGACAGATGACAGTGAATCGGATGATGACACGTGTCAATGGTGGCCAATAAGGGATAGACATGTAGCCCAACCCATTGGCGCCACGTGTCCCTTTACAACTAGTTCATATGTTTGTATATATGTATAAAATGACTTGGGAAGTCCGCGGGGTTCGACCCCCGGACCTCCCCCATAGTACAAATGCCTATTGAAACTCCGCTAGCCAACTTTTCGTCGTTTGTTCCTTGTTACGGAGGCGGGAAAGATTGTATTTGAATTTGCATTGTGTTATGTTGGAATGGGGGGTCGGGCCGAGGCTTAGTCCCGACCCGTGGCTATATGCAAACATATATATGGCCATAGCATAAACTTTTGGCGCGTTGCAATTTATTGCAATGTTATATATAACATATATCACATAGTTATATGGCCTGTGTATTAAATCGCGCGGGGTTTAATATTGTGTTATGTAATGTTGATACATTGTGTTAAGTGTGCGGTTGTAACTTGTGCGGGAAGTTGCAATCCGTTGCACGGTTTTTCAACGATCAAACGACTTTTATGCTGATCCTATGGTTGCATGAGTAATATGACCCAGTGCCGAGGCGGTTAAGGGTTGGGCGCCCCTAACCGTTCTACGGTTTATACCGGTGCGCGGTTGCATACGGGTCTTGGTTTTTCCGCTTAAATGAGCGTGTGTGCTAGGTTTGAAGCACAAGGGTGCAAATTGTAGAACCAGAGACAACATAGTTGAAGGGGAGAACTTCGAGGAGGCTATCTTCTTCATTTTTCGACCGTTTCAGGTGCCGAAAGAGCCTAGACAGGGGTTTTGGGACGTTGTGGAGCCATTGAAGCAGTCAGTTTGTCAATTTGAGCACTGTAAGACATGTTTTAAAGCACTTTGAGAAATTTAATATAAAAGATCCATTTGGAGGCTGGACCAGGAGATGTAGCCCGGAGTGGGGTGAACTCCTTTATCAAGTTGTTGTATTTATGTCTGATGTTCAATGATTTATGTTGTTGTCTAAGTTTATTTCTACATAAGTAATCCTTTATTATGTGTTGCAAATTGATCCTGTTTCTTTAAACACATAAAATTTCACTTGCAATTAATTTAATCAAGTTTATCAAGTCTTCTTCATTTTTAGATCAAGTTGGTATCATAGCAAAGGTTTTGAAGACTTGATTGTTTGCAAGTTTTGTTTCTGATGCTCGCAAGGTTGAAACTCACACGAGGAGAAGGTCAACTTGTGGAGTCAAGTTCTTATCTGACGAGGAGGAAGCAGTTTCATTCACCGCAGATTACAGAGAGACATTCACCAAGCATGGCACATGCAGATGATCATGAACGTGTTCCAGATGAAGAAGTAGATCTTAGGCAGACTCTCATGCAGATGAGAGATATGATGAAGGTCATGTTGGAATGAACCGTGATGTCGCAGGGTGAAGGCTCTAACCCTTCAATGCATAAGGGAGGCGGTGGTGACAAGACTCCAAGCAGAGATGGAGGGAATGGTGCTTCTCCACCACCCTCTCCTCCTCCATCATCATCTTCTTCTTCTTCTTCTTCTTCTTCTTCTTCAATTTCAAAGAATCTTCCCCATTCTCCAAAGGGGCATGGTAAAACTCCTTTGCAAATTCCTTCATTAAAGCTTGATATAAAATTTGAGTTTCCAATTTATAATGGAGAAGTTAATACTGAAAAGCTAGATAACTGGATAAGGCAAATTGAAGTTTATTCTAGAATACAAAAGATTCAAGATGATGAAACAAAAATTCAGTTAGCTTCTTTAAGATTAGATGGCTCAGCACTTATTTGGTGGGAATCTAAGACAGAAGAAGAAATTAAAAAGAATGGAAATTTTTTTCTTTCTTGGAATGACTTCATAATAGCAATTAAGAAACAATTTTATCCATTATCTTATAAGCAAAAAGCAACCATGGAATGGCAGAATTTTAGACAAGCAAAAGGACAGAATGTACAAAGTTTTACTCAGGAGTTTAGGAGACGAGCTTTGGTTTTGGGAGTTGATTTGTCTTCACAAGAAACATTGCTCAAATATATTGGTGCTTTGCATAGTTATTTGAGGCAAACCCCACAAATCTAGATGAAGTTTGTGTACAGGCTACTCATTTGGAAGCAAGGGGAAATAAGGATTCTCATGAAGGTTTCAAGAAGACATTTAGCCAGGGAGACAAAGGGAAGAAGCATTTCAAAGGAAAAGGCAGAAAGAATGCTACAATGAAGAAGGAGGGAGAAAAATTCACGTGTAAACATTGTTTAAAGGAAGGTCATGATGAAGACCATTGTTGGAAGCTTCATCTGGAGCGCAGACCCAAGAAGTTTGGCAACAACAACAAAGGGAAGTCAAAGACGGTTGCGAATGTTGTACAAGATTTGGGTTCAGATTCTGGTGACGAGACGAAGATCACAACGATGGGTTACCAAGGTAATAATTATGTTGCAAGTACTAGCTCTTCCAGTAATGCAAATGTCAATGTAACTCAACAGGAGAAAACAAGAATTGAACTTTTCCATATAAGGGTCATTTCGAAACATACAAAGATTGATACATTGTTTGATTCGGGGTCACAAGCTAATCTTATTTCAAAAGAGACAGTTAAGAAACTTAAGTTGGAAACAAGCCCACATCCCAAGCCTTACCCTCTTGGTTGGATATGTGATAATGCTAAGTTACAAGTAACTAGGAAGTGTAAACTTAGGTTTGCTATAACTGCTAATTTTGTTGATGAAGTAGAGTTGGATGTGATACCATTGGATATATGTGGAATTGTTTTGGGAAGTCCTTATTTGTATGATAGGAAAGCTATATTCTATCGGCAGGAAAATAAGTATCATTTGTTTAAGGATGAAGTTGAGTATGTTGTCAGAGCTCACACTAAGAAAATGAACTTATCAGTCATTAATGCAGGGCAAATGAAGAGATTAGTTAATGCAAGCAAAAACTTTGTTCTCTTAATGATCAAACCTAAAAATGATGTAGAGAATGAAGCATTTCAAAGTTGTGATTCTAAGTTAAAATCAAGTTTATTTGAATTTGTTAACTAGTATGATGACATGTTTAAAGAACCTAAGGGATTGCCTCTGAAAAGAGGAATCCAACATGAAATTCAGTTACAACAAGATTGTCCACTTCCTAATATTGGTATGTATAGAATGTCAGTTATGGAAAATACTGAGATTAAAAAACAAATTCAGGAGTTGTTAGACAAAGGGGTAATTGTGCCGAGTTCTTCTCCATGTGGTTCTCCGATTGTGTTGGTTCCAAAGAAGGATGGAACGTGGAGAATATGTGTTGATTTCAAGGCTTTGAAAAAAATTACAGTTAAGAATCGTTATTCTCTTTCACTGGATTTTCTTCAAAAATTGCGTTCGGTTAGCAGGTATAAGAAGGGAATTTTTAACAAAGTAGCTGATATGTTGTCTAGGCCTATTGTTAGTGCTTCAGTTATTCTTAAGCAGAGTCCTATAATGCATGAAAGTTATGTGGAACAATATGCTTTAGATGCTGACTTTAAGGATGTGTATGAAACTTTGTGCCACTCTAATCATGTTGAAGAATTGGATTATCATTTTCATAATAATCACTTGTATCATCTTGGCAAGTTGTGTATTCCACAGGGAGAAAGAATCAACATCATAAGGGAAGCACATTCTTCACTTATTGCTGGTCATTTTGGTGTTGGCAAGACAGTGGCAAATTTGCAAAGATTTTGTTACTGGCCTAAGATGAATGAAAGTGTTTCGCGATATGTTCGGGGATGTTCGTTGTGTGCTACAAGTAAACCAAGTAATTGAAAGTTGGGCTTGTACACTCCACTTCCAGTTCCTTCTCGACCATGGGAAAGTATTTCCATGGATTTTGTTGGTGGTTTTCCTATGTCGAGAAAGGGTCATGATTATCTTTATGTTGTGGTTGATCATTTTAGCAAGATGTGTATTTTGATGCCTTGTACTAAGCAGGTAACGGCAGAACAAACGACACAGTTGTTCTTTCAAAATGTTTGGGTGCATTTTGGTTTGCCCAAGACCATTATTTTTGATCGGGATTCTCGATTTGTTGGAAGTTTTTGGTCGAGTTTGTGGGCACTCATGGAGACCAAGATGAAGAAGAGAACATCTTTTCATCCACAGACAGATGGTCAGACAGAGGTGGTGAATCATATAGTGGTACATCTTCTTCATGCATATTGCAGCAAGCATCCTAAGATTTGGGATGAGCATTTACACTACGTTCAGCATGCGTACAATCGAGCCAAGCACTCTTCGACTCAGACGTCGCCATTTGAGGCATGTTTTGGCTATTTGCCCAAGTCACCTTTAGATTTCATCTTTTGGAAAGATATTGTTTTTGATGGGCAATATGATATTGATCGGGCAGAGAAGTTCATCGAACAAATTCAGTCAATACATCAGGCGGTGCAAGAGCAGTTGGAGAAGAGTTAGGCCAAGTACAAAGCGAGACATGACACAGTTTCGAAGTTGGTGATGAAGTGTGGCTTTACATCAGCAAGGAGAGGCTTAAAGAAGAAGGTAAAAAGTTGAAACCAATTCGATATGGTCCTTTCAAAATTATCGACAAGATTGGTAATAATGCTTTTCGTTTAGATTTGCCTCCATATATGCAGATGTATGCAGTTGTTAATGTTGAGAATTTGAAGTTGTATGAGCCTCCGTTGATTGATGATCAAGGAGAGCATGTTCAGATTCCTTCCATAGATGATTTTTCTCTAGAATATCTAACAAAACTGCAGGAAGACACCATACTTGACAGGAGGATGAGAACTTCGAAGCGAGGAAATGTGGAGTATTTGCAAGTTGGTCTTAAGGGGACGAATCCAAGCAAGGCCAAGTGGATTGAGGTTGGAAGGGTGAGGGAACTATACCCTCATCTTCACATAGACTAAGATAGTCTTTTGGAGGTCCAAAAGCTTCCCAATGGGGAGGTGTGATCAGGGGATCAAATTTTGCTCAATTTTCAAAGTGCTCAGAATGAGATGAAAATAGTGCCATTGCGCCCGTCTCGTCTTCCTGATTCTGGTGGTATATTTACTTTCACAAACGGATTCCGTATGGAGGAGATATTGTGACCTATCCGTACAGTCCGTACGACCACGTGGAGGGCCGTACCATCATGTTGACGTGGCAGAGGGAGGACGTGGCTCATTTGTATTGGACGGATGACAGCGAATCGGATGATGACATGTGTCAATGGTGGCCAATAAGGGATAGACACGTAGCCCAACCCATTGGCGCCATGTGTCCCTTTACAACTGGTTCATATGTTTGTATATATGTATAAAATGACTTGGGGAGTCCGCGGGGTTCAACCCCCGGACCTCCCCCACAGTACAAATGCCTATTGAAACTCCGCTAGCTAACTTTTCATCGTTTGTTCCTTGTTACGGAGGTGGGAAAGATTGTATTTGAATTTGCATTGTGTTATGTTGGAATGGGGGGTCGGGCCGGGGCTTAGCCCCGACCCGTGGCTATATGCAAACATATATATGGCCATAGCATAAACTTTTGGCGCGTTGCAATTTATTGCAATGTTATATATAACATATATAACATAGTTATATGGCCCGTGTATTAAATCGTGCGGGGTTTAATATTGTGTTATGTAATGTTGATACATTGTGTTAAGCGTGTGGTTGTAACTTGCGCGGGAAGTTGCAATCCATTGCACGGTTTTTCAACGGTCAAATGACTTTTATGCCGAGCATATGGTCGCGTGATTAATATGACCCAGTGCCGAGGCGGTTAAGGGTTGGGCACCCCTAACCATTCTACGGTTTGTACCGGTGTGCGGTTGCATACGGGTCTTGGCTTTTTCACTTAAATGAGCGTGTGTGCTAGGTTTGAAGCACAAGGGTGCGAATTGTAGAACCAGAGACAACATAGTTGAAGGGGAGAACTTCAAGGAGGCTATCTTCTTCATTTTTCGACCGTTTCAGGTGTCGAAAGAGCCTAGACAGGGGTTTTGGGACGCTGCGGAGCCATTGGAGCAGTCAGTTTGTCAATTTGAGCACTGTAAGATATGTCTTTAAGAACTTTGAGAAATTTAATATAAAAGATCCATTTGGAGGCTGGACCAGGAGATGTAGCCCGGAGTGGGGTGAACTCCTTTATCAAGTTGCTGTGTTTATGTCTGATGTTCATTGATTTATGCTGTTGTCTATGTTTATTTCTACATAAGTAATCCTTTATTATGTGTTGCAAATTGATCTGGTTGCTTTAAACACATAACATTTCACTTGCAATTAATTTAATCAAGATTATCAAGTCTTCTTCATTTTTAGATCAACTTGTAAAGATCCAGGAAATAAGGAACCAGAACGACCAGAATGTTCAGTGGATTTCCGCCAAAGCAAGGGATGAAGGATGAAACATTAATATAGTTACTCACGGAGGAGATAAAACAGAGGACGACACTGTTCAACAAGCACCAACACAAAATCAATGGGTGAAAAAGAACGCTAAACCAAGGAAGTATTTCGACATGCAGAAGGAAAATGAGATATTTAAGTAAGCCCGACAAGAATTTCAGAAGGAAGATATTGCGATGAATTCAACTATGCAACAAAGAAAGGAAGCACTTGAATACGAAATGCCTTTGTTATTGGATCATACCAGCGAAATACATTCCATGGGACAGGTAAGTACAATCAAAGGATTTTTTCAATCATGTGTAAAGGTATTAAGTGATCCATCATCTATGAAAATATTGAAAAACATACTAGAAAAATGTAGCATCGAGATGGAAGGAAAACTAGAACCAAAAACAGTCAATCACCTACACACAAGAAGAAGAACAAGTAGGGAATTTAGACTGAATTCCAACATTGGAGACTTCAATATGGGAGACAACATATTGGATCTAGGATCTAACGTTAATGTATTACCAAAGAAGACATGGCAATGCATGGGAGAGCCGACACTAGGATATTCACCTGTTCAATTGAAACTAGCAAACCAACACAGAGTCCTCCCAATAGGTAGACTAAAAGGAGTGACAGTAGACCTAGATGGAGTGCGCACTAAAGAAAATTTTGAAGTAATTGAAATAGTGGATGACACAACACCTTACGCAATGTTGCTTGGTCTGGATTTGGCATTTGACAACCAGGCCATAATCAACTTGAAGACCAGGAAAATGACATTTGAGTCAGGAGAATACAGGGTCATCGTGCCATTGGACCCATCAGAAGGAGAGAGATTTGTAGAACCTACTTGTTTGGACTTAGAGGAAATCAGACAGTTGTAGAGAACAATTGTGCGTGATGAGGATTACGTAAACCCAACTATAGACAGGATACTCAGTTGGCGGAGCATCACTTCCTATGCAATAGATTCAGATATTGGTTTAGAGAAATAGCAACAAAGGTTACACGAAGTATCCATGAGGAGATGTGCAAGAATAGACAGTACAGTATGATGGGTAGGCACAGAAATCAGAGAACCACCCGGTTTCCACAGAGTAAATGATTTGGAAACATTCTTATCACAGTATGAAGATGAAGTCGTAGAGAACCAGATATTGTTAGCACTTGATATAGAACTCAAGGCCACACTTGCAAGATGTTGGGGCACACACAAAGAGACCATCACAGACTAGTACCAATGTAAGCAGTTACTGCGCATAAGGTTCGGCGCAGAACAAAAAAACAACAAACAATAGAAATATAATGGACAAAGCGCACCAACGGAGCACTTGGAGGAGTGTATAACGATGTGGAAAATGACACCTCTAGAGGAATGGACCCATCATTTTATACACACCCTAGAGGGCATACCAACGAACTGGTATATAGACCAGGAATCACACAAAGGAACTACGACATGGACAACATTGCAACATAGTTTTACATTCACTTTCTCATTCGATCATGAGAACCCAAACATAGATGCAACTCTTAAACAGATAAGAGGAGTGATATTCATTAAAGAACTAGAAATAGAGCTTATCATAGAAGAGAAACAACGGAATAAATAGATAGTCAAGGAACTATTGTCATGTTACCATGTACAAGAGGAAGCCCTGGATGAAGATGATCCATGCGATATTCAGATTGAAGAAGCAGAAGGAGAAAGAGATGTGGAAGGTCCACCCATAGAATCATAAGTCATTTCCGCACCGATCAAAGTAAAGAAAGTCAACATTGGGACAACCGAGCATCCCAAAATGGCCAGCATTGGAGATTATTGGGATGAGAAAACAGTGGAAATCATAACAAAGTTATTGCGTAAATACATCGACTTGTTCCCCAAAAAATTTACAAAGATGAAGGGTATAGCACGAGAGTTAGGAGAGATGAAGATACCACTTAGACCAAAAGAAATATCAATCAGACAATGACCATATAGACTGAACCCCATATATAAGAAGAAAGTCAAAGCTGAGATTGAGAGGATGCTCAAAGCCGACATC
Source organism: Picea abies (assembly GCA_900067695.1). Classification (NCBI taxonomy): domain Eukaryota; kingdom Viridiplantae; phylum Streptophyta; class Pinopsida; order Pinales; family Pinaceae; genus Picea; species Picea abies. Next base: position 20,687 of record CBVK0100099848.1, read on the forward strand.
ATAGAACCAGTCGAAGAATCAAAATGGATAAACCCGAAGGTAGTATAGGAAAAGAAACAAGGAGGGATCAAGATGTGCATCGACTTGTGAAAGTTGAATGATGCATGCCTACATGACCCATTCCCTACACCTTTCACAGATGAAGTGTTAGAGAACGTAGGAGGACACGAAGCCTACTCATTCACTGATGGATTCTCAGGCTACCATCAGATCAAGATAGCACAAGAAGACAGATACAAGACCACATTTGCGACATAATGGGGATCGTATTAGTACATAGTCATGCCGTTTGGACTGAAGAATGCACCAACAATATTTTCCAGAGTAGTCATTGTTGCATTTAAGGATTTCATCCACCAGTTTCTCGAAGTATACCTAGATGATTGGAGAGCCTACAGTTTGTTGAAAGACCATGTAGAAGTCTTGCAACTAATGTTGGAAAGATGCAGACAATTTCATATATCACTAAAAATAAAGAAATTCATATTTGGAACACCGTTTGGGATACTATTGGGCCATATAGTATGTAAACAAGGTTTACTCGTAGATCCCACAAAAAGTGCAGTCATCATTAATTTACCACCACCAAAAATAGTTTGTCAGCTAAGAGGGACGTTGGGACACACAAGTTACTACAGGAAATTTATCAAAGGATATGCGCAGATTACTACACCGATGGAAAAGCTGCTAAGAAACGATACAATGTTCCAGTGGAACGACGAGTGTCAACATGGTCTGGATACACTAAAGGAAAAGATGGTCACTGCACCAATATTAGTCTTTCCAGATTGGGAGAAGACATTCCACATCCATGTAGATGCATCAGCCATAGCACTTGGAGCTATCTTGGCATAGCCAGGAGAGAGAGACTTAGATCACCCGATAGCATTCGCGAGCATAAAATTATCATATTCACAATAGAACTATAACACGATAGAGAGAGAAGGGCTAGCTATGGTCTATGCACTGCAAAAGTTCAGACATTACTTATTGGGGAAACACTTTAAAATGTTCACAGATCACTTAGCCCTAACATATCTAGTCAAAAATCCAGTGTTCGGGGGGGGGGGAGAATATGTCAATGGCTACTACTATTCCAAGAATTTGACTTTGAATTCATCGTCAAACCAAGAAAGTTGAATGCATGACTTGACCACCTATCAAGGGTCACAAATGGAGAATAACTAACGAATTTAGAACACAACTTTCAAGATGCACAACTATTCTTAGTCTAGATCGTTGATGAATACTTCGCAGATATCATTCAGTACTTAAGCGCAGGTACTGCACTACAAGAGTATAATACTGCACAAAAGAAAAACCTAGTAGTCCATGCAGTTGAATCTCAACTGATTCTAGGACACCTATACAAAATGGGTGCAGATAACATCTTGCAAAGATATGTGTTAGAACATGAAAGACCATGATTTTTATTAGAAGCCCATGAGGGGATAGCAGGAGGACATTATGCAGGCAAAGCTACCGCGCAGAAGGTATTACGCGTAGGACTATGGTGGCCAACGATCCACAAAGACTTGAAGGAGTATTGTCAAACATGCGATGTCTGTCAAAGGGTAGGCAAACCCAATAGAAGGGACGAGATTCCATTATGATCACAGGTAACACTCCAGGAATTTGATAAGTGGGAAATAGACTTTGTGGGATGAATCAACCCACCAGCAAAAAGAACATGTGCAAGGTACATTATCATTGTGACAGAATACTTAACAAGATGGGTGGAAGTCGCACGAGTGAAGGATTGTAGTGCAAGAACAGCAATACACTTCTTATTAGAGAAAGTGATAACTAGATTTGGGTGCCCAAGAGTTTTGATGAGCGACCAAGACACACACTTCATAAACAACACCATCAATGCTATGACTGAAGAGTTTGAAGTCCATCATCAGTGAGATCGGAAGAG
>CBVK0100099849.1:0-16676 GCA_900067695.1 Picea abies
TACCTTGAAAGGCAAGGTGCTTCCAAAGTGGTCGCTTGATGAAGATGTGCTGGTTGTTATCAGCAAGCATCGAAGGATGTCGAAAAAGTTCTCTGTCATTTTGTCACTCTGTCATGCGAGAGATTTCTCAAGAAATATATTAATAGAATCATCTGCTCTGTAATTTTTATTTTCTTCTTACATGGAGAGTTTATTTGGCGTGTGATAGATATTGTCTTCAATAAAGACAATCTCGAGACCCATCTTTCTATACTTAGACCTTGTCAGGGACATGCACTGAAAAAACGATCAAGAGCAACCTGCTCTGATACCAATGATCCATATTATTTTCGGCACAAAATGAGATCGAAGATATAATAGATAAATGTACAGATATATCTCTTATATCCAATAATATAACATAAATATATCATATATACAACCATAAACACATAGATACAGTAATACACAATTTCTATTAATGAGCGAAATGTACAAAACTATAGAAATATTGAGTAAAAGACTCGCTAGAATGGTGGCAATTTATCTATGAGAAGAGATGTGATGGATAACCAAATTTGAAATAATATGATTTTACAATGAGGCACCAAAGGACTTTTTATCATAAATAAAATCTAAAACCCTAACACCGGAATATGAAAAGCCAACAGTTTTGTGGACCCCAGGGGCATAACTTTGGCATACGATATACATTTGGGGTGCATGATAGCTAGTTGAAAAGGTATCAATGAGGATATTCATTTTGCGCAATAAATCAAAGCCTTTGGTTATCATTGAGGTGATTGATCCTAAAAAAAATTCATTTAGGCCCTAAAAATGGTTCCGGAAGTTTAGGAACCGAAAAATTACTAAAAATAGTAAATTTCCAGAAGACTATTTTGAGTCAATTGAAATAGGTGGGTGGCCACTGATATCCACCTGGATCAATCCTCCATCCTTAGGAAGAAATGGTATCCATTGCGTTGAGTTCCCGGGAGAGAGGGGAAAACGTTTGTTGAATCTTCATCTTGGTGAGCTTCTTTCCTTACTGGAGAAGTCGTGTTGATTAACTTGTTGAAGGATGTCATGAACTTGTTGTTGGAATTGATGGACCTTTTTAACTAGTCTGTCTATATGAGATGAATATGTGCAGAAGGAATCCTTTTTCTTTGCTTCAATCTTGTCAATATGCTTCTGTTGGACAAAAGGTGCTTGGACTGAGGCTGTAGTGGTTGCGATGTTCTTCTGTTTACATTTTTATCAGACTATGAAGAAGCCAAATTTGGTAGTATGAGATACTACCTTGCGACACTGTTTAGGTGAAACAATAGTTGGAACTACCTCTATAATCCTGTAGAGATGACCCCCTAGAGTGACATCATGGTATCCACCTTAGTTTTTACACATTTGAGGATGGAATTACACTTTATGTTGATTAGATACATGGATGAGTCGACCTTGCACTTGTGATGATGAGTTGGAACCTTGTGGATGAGGATATGTGATATTATTAATGAGGATGCATGAATTATAATGATACTTTGCACATGTTGCACCCCAGATTCTCTACAGTGTAGCCTACATTTTTTCACAAGATGTGACCACTCTTCCGTGCATAAAGTGAGAATATTTGTTTGTATGTGGCCATGATGGGATTATTTTTATGTACAAGTTTTGGTTAGAGGTCACCTAGATACCCTCAGGTGGATAATCATGGCATGTCCTTTTAGTCCCCATTCTTAGGGATCTTGATTTTATTGCTTTGAATGACTACCCCTTTGGAAGTAGTAAATCCCTTTGACATTGGGAATTTATGACTTGGGTAGGTATGTGGGCATGCTAAGGTGGATCTACTAGGATACATGATTTATGAGACCTTATCTATTGACTTATTCTTTTTCTATGTAAAATATGATTGTTCTTTGTAAGGGTTGTCACATCCATGGTTTAGCACACCTTTCCAACATGGAACCTCCCTTTTTTATGTTTGTACCACACTTGGGGCTTCATATATTATTCTGCACATGATTATTCAGTTACAAATTTTCTAAGGCATATCACAAATTCTGAGACATTGGTCACCCTCTCTAAGGCATGGATGAGCACTTTTCATCTGCATGGATATCCTCTATTCTCACTATGTGTCAAAATCCAAAATGTCCCTCTCCTTTGTAATTTTTTTAAAGTAGTTTATTGACTAATGAAGGGATGAATTCATTTGGTGGCACTTCATGAGAACGTTGGGGATGTTTTGAGATTGATTTGATGATGTGGAGGTCACTCATGTGATTTGGAACTTACCCTTTTTATGTGGATGCACTTTGTGATCACATTTTTATGGCTTGTTGAGAAAATTAGAGAATTTTTCTACTTTTGGGGGTTTTACTTTGGCTTAGGGTGAGGTTGTCCACCTATTTTGTCAATTTTCACATGCAACTCCATGTGAATAATTTTATATCTGAAAAATTCTTCCTATTGATATAACTATTACTGAACAACTTTACACTAAACTTATTGACTAAAAACATATGTAGTGGAAACAACAAGATTAGAGATGAATCATAAATACACAAGAGACATAATAATTATGTTTTGTAACTTTATCTAATCCTTAAAATCCAAGGAAAACAATAGTTCTCACAATGTCACCAAGATTGAGGACAAAACCAATCCTCTCTACCAATACAATGTCATCAAATATGAGGACAACCTTCTCCTTCAATAACCATACAAAACAAAAGACTAAACCTCAACAATAATATGGAAATATCTTCTTCCCACTAATATGATGTAGACCACCTTTATGTATTGCTGACATCACCTATCATCATGTATAGATCTGTCCATGCCCAGAAAACCAGATATTCTATTCACCATACTTGAAACCCGCAAACATACGTTGTTTCCTCCACTGCAACTCACATATACCCTATACGCAATTTTTCCTTTTGCAACCCATGTATATACGTGTTTCGTCCTCCTACAAATCACATATAATCTTAGAAATTCATTTTTCTTCACACATGCATCCTTCCTCACTTTCATATTTTGATCCAGAAACCCTAGGCTAGATCCCCTAGGTGCAGAAGTCTCCCTGCCAAAATTTCCACACTCCTTAGAACAAGTGTATATTAACTTATGCTAACTCCATGATGCCACACTATGATGATCTAGTGTCACAATGACATCTATCCTTTATATAGGAGTTCAATGAGTGAGTTGAGGAGCCCTTCCTAAACTCAAACATTAATTAGAATATGTTAACCCTATTTGTGGGTGTGGCACACCCACACAAACCAACAAATCTCATCAACTTGACCATGAGTTCCTAGCCTCATTTATAGGTCGATTTCATTGAAACAAAAGTAAAAAATGGTGCCAAAACAATTTCCCACATGCTTGGCGCATTGGCCTCTAATGGGAATACCTATCGAATATACAAAAAATCAACACTCCCTCTTAGCGAGGGAGGTATTGTCCACCATTCCTAGCTTGTCTTTGAAGTAGAAAAATTTTCCTTTTTCTAGGGGTTTGGTGAGAATATATGCAATCTGCTCATCTGTGGAAATGTGTTGGATATTCACATCTCTCTTATACACCTTTCTCTAATGAAGTGGTATCTTATCTCAATGTATTTTGAATTATCATGAAACACTGGGTTCTCCGAGAGTTTGATACAAATTTGATTGTCACAGTGAATCACAGTAGGTTCCAAATTATGACCAAATAACCCTGCCAGAAGCTTGTGAATCCAAAAATAGACTCACAAATTTCCAAAATGGTTTCCATATACTCTTCCTATGTTGAACTAAGTGTCACAGAAGTTTAGTTCCTAATGAACCAGGAAACAAATATTGATCTAAAGCTGAAGCAAGAAGAAAAAGTAATCTTCTTTTCAACTGCACCTCCTATCCAATATGAGTTTGAATATCCATGTAGCCTAACTCCATAAACCTATACATATCTCAGACCAAATCCACATGTACCTCGGAGGTACCTAAGAACATGTTTTATTGACACCCAATGCACCTTTCTCAGCTCAACCATGAATTGACTCAAGGTGTCAACAACAAAAAAAATATTTGGCCAGGTGTTGACCAAGTACATGAATGAAAAAATCAACTACCTATACATCGTGGTATCCACCAAGTATGAATCTGAATCTCCCAACATTCCCATATTGGTGGTCATAGGTGTAGTCAAGGAATTGCAATCCATCATCCTAAACCTCTTCAATATCTCAACTGCATACTTCCTTTGTCCAAGGAAGATCTCCCCTAGCTATTGTCACACCTATAATCCTAGAAAATAATGCATCGACACAATGTCTTTCATCTTAAATATTAAATCCAAATCCTTCTTTCATTTTTCAATGTGTTCCTCATCCCGTGTGAGGAATATATCATCAACATATAATAAAAATATTAGATGACTCTTACCAACCTATAATAGATATAGGTTGGGGCCTGATTCACTCTTAGTGAAGTCCAAGCTCTGCAAATACCCATCAATCCTTGAGTACCATGATTGAGGTCCCTACTTGAGTCCTTACAATTATTTATTCAACCTACATACATGAGACTCCCTCTCATGTAACTCAAATCCCTAAGGTTTCTCTATGTAAACCTCCTCCTCAATTACACCATTGAAGTAAGTTATCTTCACATCCATATGATGAATATTCCACTTCATTACTGAAGTGATAGAAATAACCATCCTGATAGAAGTATACATGGCTACTAGAGAAAACATTTTCTGATAGTCTACTCCCTCTTTCTGGGAGAACCCTCTAGCTAAAAACCTCACCTTATACTTATTGATACTACCATATGCAACATGATTGATCTTATAGATCCATTTGGAAGTTACTAATGAATTCCCTTTCAATCTCATAACTATATCCCATATGTCATTCTTCATGATGGATTGGTACTCCTCCATCATGACATCGTTACAAACTTGTTTTTCTGCTACTTACTCAAATATGGAAGGCTCAAAATCAATGATCTACTGTATGTCCCCTGGAATCCTTCAAGGTCTCATGAAGCCATATAGGTCTCGTGTCTTGGTTTCTAGGAAGATCTACTGGGTCCAAGACTCATTTGACTCCTCCTCATGATCTAAGGGACACTCCTTTATACATAATAGTATTGTACTCTCCTCAACCTTTGGAGACTCCTATTCCTCATCACCTATTGTGATCTCGAGGGACCTCCTGAAAGATACATCCTCCTTAAGCCTGACATCCCAACTGACCTCAACATATCATTGTCCTAGAATGTAGATTCGGTAGGCCTTAAAAGTCTTGTTGTATCCCATAAAATTTCCCTTCCTCCCAAATGGTTCTAACTTTGTCCTCTTCTCCTTGGGAACATGGATATATACTAGACAACCAGAGATCCTAAAATGCCTTATCTTTGGTTCCACTATTGTGAATACCTCCTCATGATTCGTATCCTCCAAGATAATATGAGGACTCTTATTCTGAACATAAAATGTAGTGTTGAATGCTTTTTTCTAGAGCATCTTGGGTAGATCCTGCTCATGCAACATTGCATTGGCAGCCTCAAGTATCATCCAATTCTTTCTTTCGGTAAAACCATTTTGCTGAGGGTTGAAAGCTACTATCAAATCCATCTTAATTGCTTCTTTATTTCGAAATTTCTTGAAATCATTGGAGGTATAATCACCCCCATTTTCTTACCTCAATACCTTGATCTTTATGATTCTCCACTAGAGCTTTGAAATCCCTGAATCGACTAAAGATTTCATCCTTTGTAATCAGGAATAAGATCCATGTTCCCCTAGAATAATCATCAATTAAGGTCACATAATACTGGAAACCACTTGCAGATGGAACTTGAATCACTCCACAGACATATGAATGTACCAGGTCTAGGATTTTCTTGGACCTACTATCATTGCTTGGAAAAGAAGCCTTGACATTATTTCCAGGTGCACAACCTTAACATACCCATTGATGATCAGTTCCGAACTCTAGGAGTCTTCTGACTATTTTTCTTAACATTGGTAAATCTTGGTGATGCAAGTGTCCCAATGTACTATGCCAAATATTGCATGGCTTATCACTGTCATGTATTAGGTCCTAATCCATATGACCTGCCAACTTGTAGAGACTTCCATCACGAGTCCCAATGACTTATGCCGAGTCAATACTTGATCCTTTTGGCCAAGTAAGAACCTTCCCATCAATGAATTCCATTGAATACCCTCTTTCCTCCATGTAAGAGATAGAGAGTAGGTTCTTTTTTAGTCCAGGTACATACAACACTTCACTCATATTGAGAGGATTTCTAGAATTCAGCTGAAACAAATTTGTTCCAACTCCTTTGACTGCATACTTGGCATGATCTCTAAGTTCCACCTGCAATCGTGAGTTCTTTTCTGATAATTTGGTGAGTGATTTTTGCGGCCCTATCATATCATGAGAAGCTCCACTATCCACTAGCTAAGTTTACATGGTGCCCTGTCTAAAACAAGAACAACACTCTTCTAGTGTTATGACCAGAAATGTGTCTCGAGACAATCCCTTCTCTTCAAATCCCAAGCTCTTAAAACATGTCAATTTTCACATGCAACTCTATGTGAATAATTTCAAAAATGAAAATTGCTTCCTAGTGATCTAACTATCACTAAAAAACTTTACACTAAAATTATTGAATGAAAACATATAAAATGAAAACAACAAGATCAAAGATGAATCATCAATACACAAGAGACACAATAATTTTATTATGTAACTTTATCCAATCCTTCAAATCCGAGGACAAAACTAGTCCTCTCAATGTCACCAAGATTGAAGACAAAACCAATCCTCTTAGCTAATACAATGTCACCAAATATGAGGAAAACCTTTTCCTTCAATAACCATAAAAATCAAAAGACCAAACCTCAACAATAATCTGGAAATATCTTCTACCCAAAAATCTATTTTAGACCACCTATACGAACAACTGACATCACCTATTAGCTTGTACAGATATGTACCTTCCTAGAAAAGTAGATACGTGATTAACCTTACTAGAAACCCGCATAAATACGTTGTTTACTCCATTGAAAATTGCATATACCCTATACATGATTTTTCCTTCTGCAACCTACATATATACATGCTTCATCCTCCTACAAACTATGTATAACCTCATAAACTTATTTTTCTTCGCATGTGCATCCTTCCTCACTTTTAGATTTTGATCCAAAAACTCCAGGCTAGATCGCCTAGGTGCAAAATTCTCCCTTCCACAATTTCCATACTCCTTAGAAACAATGTTTATTCACTTATGCTATTTCCATGATGCCACACTATGATGATATAATGTCACAATGACATCTCTCCTTTATATAGGAGTTGAATGAGTGAGTTTAGGAGCCCTTCCTAAACTCAACAATTAATTAAAATATTTTAATCCTCTTTGTGGGTGTGGAACCCCCACACAAACCAACAAATCCCATAAACTTTCCCATGAGGCCCTAGCGTCATTTATAGTCCAAATTCACTAAAATGAAATTCAAACTTGGTGCCAACGAAAACTCCCACATGCATGGAACCTTGGCCTCTAATGGGAATAACTCTTGAAGATAAAAAAAAAAAATCAACATATTTGAGGTATACGTTGGATTTTGTGTGGCCAAGTATTATTCCTTTCCACATTTTTAATCCCTCCCCAATTCTTTTTCAGGTGGAATGTTTTACCAAAAAGGCCAAATCAACCCTCTTAGAATCTTGACATCATTCGTGTTGTTGGGGGTTTTATGGCCCATTTTTTGACTTGGAGGGTCACTACGATGCTTCATGGAGGTTCCTTGAATTTAGGTATGGACATGATCAAGCTTTGGAGACATATTTCCATGATTTATGGACATTATTTGAGCATTTTTGGAGCATATTTTGTTGAATTTGTCCCATTTATGAGGGTTTTTAACAATGTAAAACATCATTTAATTGTATATTTGACTTACTCTCTAGTTTGAGTGGATGACAAGTAATTTTATTTTATTCCTTAGCTTAATTTTTGGGAATAAGGAGTGGAGAGGAGTTGAGAGCCTTATTTATAAATATAGGCATTCATCTCACTCATTTTGTGGCAAATTGTTGGAGATTATTCTTGGATCCATTTAATAGAATATCTTTTCTTAGTGTTTCCTTGGTGTCAATTTTTGGATCTCTATATTTCTCGGTTATTATTTTTGGAAAATTTTAAAGAATATTGTGATTATTCAATATTATACATAAACTAGAAATATTGATCCATTGTGGTGTTAACAACTTGGAGGGAGGATGTCTAGGGTTTGTATGTCTTCCTTCTTCTCCAAAATGATTTGGTACGTGCTTGTCTCTTATATTGATTAGTTTTATGCTCCTTGGAAAGGGTTTCAAGTATTCATTTCAAGTCTTTTGTTGATCTTGTTGGTAAAGGATATTCCCCCAGCCCTAGTCTCTATTTCAAGTTTGTTGTGATTAGAAAGAGACTAATAGCCTTGTGGCCCAAGTCTTTGTTTCTAATCCATAAATGGGGATAATCGATTCTTAGAGGGCTATAATTCTTGACCCTATAATCCCTAGTGGAGATAAGGATAAGCCTTAAATCCCAACATTCACCAACCAAAACCCTAAATTTTCAATTATTTATTCATAATGAAAAAAATACAAAAGAATATAAAAGACATAAACTATAACAAATATTTATTTCATTATCTAGAATAATTCTAATGGTTTAATTTTACTTTATAGACATCTTTCTGAGAGGGTTTGTGCTAAAATGATGATTTTATAACCCTAGGAGACAAACTGGCCCTCTTGGATTGTGCCTCTTTTTCTTATCTAACATTTTTGTGGCTGATTTAAGTTTTTTTTTTAAACAATTATGGAAATTAATTATAGCAATAAAAAATAGAATCGGTGAAACCCTAGAGCTAGGGTTTGACCCTAAAAGGTAAAATATAGCCCTACCCTAGTTTATATTTCACTTTAGAATTTTTTGTTAAGTTTATATAATGCATTATAATGGTTAATTTCATCTCCTAATATTTTCATTCTTGTTATATTTCATTTTGGAGATTTTTGGTGAAATGCTAGGGGGATTGACCCCAATTTTTTCATGTTTGAAGTAATTTCTTAGACATTGAATAGTAATTTCATTAATTTGTTGTTGGGATATTTTTGTACTGATATGTCATTTCCCAAATAGAATGTGTGCAAGTATTTTCATCCCAATTTTTTTTAAGCACTCTTGTCTCTTTTTATGGTCGAAACTTATAATTTTTTGTGTTAAATATCTTATTTCATATTTTGGAAATTTATGACATCAATAATATTTTCCATTCACAACAATAAAACAAATGGTAATATGGGTATAATATTTATTCTTCATTTGTATGTTGAAATCTCACTCTTTTATGGTAAGGAACACCATTTCCTTCACTCTAAGAGTGATTTATTTACGTGTTGATTTACATATTTTCTATAGCTATTTAATACATATATAATAATTTTTTTAGTAAGATCCTAACCCTCTATATATTGTAGCTTTATTTCCCTAACAATTGGTTGAAAATTATTAAGGTATTTGTTTACTAAAAAACTAGTCTATCTAACGTATATTGAGGTGTGCAGTTGGAAGGATTGGGTTAACCCCCTTGGTATCTAGTCTCTGGATTAAAGTGAAGGGGATATTGTGATAAGGTGATAGTGGTGTATATCGCGTATTGTGTTACCCCCATAACATCCCTGCAAGGGATGCTATTTTGGGTGGTAACTATCGGGTTATTTATATGCATAAATAATTGACATTAAATCATCAATCTGAGAGTTCATAGAATTCAAGATACATGAAAAGGAAATTAAGGATTAGAGCATATTCTATCCTACTCTAATAACTAATTCCAACAAAATAGAATTCATAATGCAATAAATGAAATGAAATGAAAAATCAACACAAGACCTATCACTAGGATATAGAAACAACTTAATGCTATAAAGGATCTGGATCACAATCTTTCATGCATGGATATTCTTGCGATATTTTGTGAGTAGCTTAGTAAAGTTTTATTCCTTCAATGAGTTCTTGTAGTAAATGACAAAGATGCAGAAAACTAAATGAAGGCAATATAAAGAGAAAACAGTTCAAAAAGAAAAAAATAAATCAAACCACACATAAACCAATTCAAGGAAGCCAAATGTACATCTCAGACACCTTAATCTTTCATTCACATATCTATATCAAGATGAACAATGGCACAACATACCATGTACATATTTTTGATCTATGCATAAATATGTTTTCTTATGAGATGTCATTTAATCAATGCATACTTAAGATTTCAGTGTATGAGGGAATCAAAGTACTTAAAACTAGAAATCAAACCTATGGAAAATGATCACTTCATTAGTTTAGGTTTCATTAGCGGGATGTGTTGCAATATTTCACTTGAAAACTAAGTGTTCATGCACTCTTAGAGATGATTAACTCGTCAAATTAATGAATACTAATTATTGTAGCTTGACTCAAGAAACATGAAATGAAAAGGTAAAATATCATTCAAGCTAATCTTCAAATCAGTCAATGAAGAATGAGTTAAACTATTCAAGATGTTACTGACCTAACCCTGAAATTATTAGCAAGAAATATAATTTGTAATCTAAGGTAAACACACATAACTAATGGTGAATACTTACACTTGCATTCATAATTTATATGTTAAGTATAATAAGTCTTTATAGTGGTGAAGAATATTACATTAAGATATGTTATCTCTATGTAAACATGACTCAAACAAGATCTTTTCATCATCTCAACATATTCATTAACTCAAAGAAAGGTGTTAAAGATCATAATAAAACTAATCACTAGTCCTCTTGAGATATGTTCTCACAAAGGATCGAAGTACACTCTTTCACCTTAAGTGTTCCTATACTTGTAACAATGATTGATTCAGTTCTTAGAAGATTCTGATAACTATGAAAAACCAAATTCATTAACTTGCATTGACATAAAAGAAAGGTAGAAAATTAAATTTCAAACTAAATGAGAAATAAAGAAAACATTAGGATGTCTAAGTATGCGACAAATTGCAAGCCTATGGCTATTAAAATTATCTAAATCAAATTGAAATAACTATACAGAGCACAATCAAATCACTACAATGTATAACCAAATAGAAATTGCAAACTAAGTTAAGGAAATAAAATACAAACTAGTTGTGCATTCCACATTGGTGGGCCCTTGCCAATATGGTCAACGATATATTTAATCACAACCACAAGATTATGGAGAACACTCTATATCAAAAATTTCATTTTTCATTGACAAGTACAAATCCCATTACAACATTGCTCCAAGTGTTGATACAAATGTTGGAACACTCATTCAACATAACATAAAAATGTAGAAATTTCAATACAAATTAAGTATTTCCTATGATTCTCCTGATCTAACAATTATACACCACTGTTAAATACATAATTGCTTCTACTATTGTTCTTTTGGAAAATTAAATCATGATCACAACCACAATCATAAAGTGAAATATCAAGAACACATAACACAAAAGTTTTTCCGGGAAAGCATAAAGCTAAAAACCCCACTATCATATATTATGTATATCATGAATCATGAAACAATCTCATTCAAAACTCTAATCCAAGAGCTCTCAGTACAATACAATCATTTCACACTGTCATACACAAATCAACAAATACATGTGCGGATTCTCCGTGTCCAGACAACCTGCCTCCTCTACACAATCTCTGCAACTTGAATTCTCACAATTGAATTACAAATTGCCTAGTTTGCACATGCTCATAAGCATATCCACTGCATGTGTGATCAAATCACAAATGATAGCCAAACTATCCCTTTCACCTGTTATCTCAACTAGGTCTCCATTGGATCTGACATGCATGTAGTTAACCATGGTGAATCTTCAGTTAGATGTGAGTTCACTAATTTACTGAACTCTCACTAGTGCATGTTTAGTTACAACTAGTACAACTAATCTTAACTCACTTAACTACATTTATAGTTCTGTTACAAATCCAACTCACTCAGTTATGAATGAAATAATAGATTAATATTTATTGTCTAATTTATTCAAGGGAAAAGTAAATTAGACACATGTTTCTTGTTGACTTTTCAACAAAAAATAAATCTTTGATTAAAGTTCCCCTCTCCTCCCTCTTGGTTGAATATTTATTCATAAAGTTCAATGGGAAGGGTAAGATCCAATTCCTGAATCCCAGAACAAAAAATCAATTGAAGTATGAGTTTTAAGCAATTTGCGAAAATTGGCCGCAACAACAAATCTGGGAAACCCATATTAGATAATTACTCTTATCTACTCCATCTTTTTCTTTCTGAGAAATCTGCTTGTGTATTACTCATATTTTTATTTCCTGCACAAAACCCATGTTCCATAATTTCAAGATTTGTCTTCATTGCCTCAAGAATCACAATAGAAGTTAACTACTTCTAATTTGGCACATTTTTTACTGAAAACCCTTGACCATGGCATAAGAATATCATGTTGGACTTGGATGTGATCTAATCAAGAAGAAACCATGTCGAGGGCCCTGTTGACAAAACCTAGGTGCCTGAATTATTGTCTGAGATGTGAAAGTATGCCAACGAATGATTTCGGGTACTGGAGGTGAATTGGTGGTACAAGAACAAAATTGAGAAAATAATCATTAGTAAGATATGTTCTAGAAATTCAATCTAATCTATAAAGGACATAGGGAATCAATAAAACTGCACAACATTAACCTCTTAAAGCTTGTCAAAGGAATTTGACTTCAAAATTATGAAAATATATGGTAATAGGGGTAATAACTAGGTATATGTATGAGGTAAGGATAGTCAAAGAGGGTAACTGATAGTGTAAAATGTGTCAAAACCATGAGCCAACATCTCCCCCATGCTTGAGTGTTTTCATGTCCTCATGAAAATAGAGCCTTTGACAAGTCCATAAAATTTGACAAAATTGTAGTGAGTTCATGGGTTTGCAGGGAATCCCAACAACATCAATCAATATGTTGAGATTACGCCCTACTTTGGTCCTCCTTGTACTAAGTGGGTTTCTTCAATGGCTGAGTGTCAATGTTTTCTTATTTTCCATTATGTTTCTCAAGTATCTACTTCAAGATTTTATCTCCTCGTAATATTGGAAATCTTAGTGATGGATTTTTCATTGGAACACATATTGATAACAATCCCATTTGATCTTGTCTGAACCACTACGTTTCCATATGCATGCTCAAAATTAACATTTTTATCATCAGACAAAGAAATCAAATATGCTTGGCATGTATCCTATGGGAACACTCATTCAAAGTCATATAATGGATCTACTTGATCTGGTAGTAAATTTGATCATCCTTGATCAACAACTTTAATTCCATCTCCTCTATGAGGATAAGAATCATGGCTAACATCATCTAAATCTCTAGAAGAAATTATGAAAGAAACACCATAACAACCAACATAAGGGAGGGAGTCTTGTAAATTCTATACCTAGCATAGAAACAAGTGTAACAATCAAGCACATAGAAAAAACAAGGATTGTTGTACTAGAAAGAAAAATTGACAACAAAATATATAATTTAGAGGGGCCTCATGGAGGTGAAACATAAACTTTGGGCTCTGGTTTTACTTTGGATTCATAAAAATAGAATTTTTCTCATGTGATGTATCATCCTCCTCAAATGTGTAGCTTGATGCTACAACCAACAAATGGCCATCTCTATCAAATGATAAGGTTACAATTTTGAATAATGGTATAACTCCTTATTGTTGTCACCAACCACCAACCCCCATTCTCTTTGGATAGAAATGAACACATATAATTTGATGATTCAAGAATCATTCTCTTCGTTGTTCAGGTTGTGACATGTTACAGAGATCAGACGAATTTATATGCCTACCACCAAGTGGTGACCAACTAGTGATACACACACTATGATTGAGAATATGTACCGATGTGAGTCTTCTCCTTCCCATTTGCACCTTGATTGCATTGAAATATTTCTTATTCATTTCAGAGTAGTTCGTGTGAAACCAACAAAACCAACCTCTAGTGCACTTCCTTACGACCATACAAAGCGAGCTTTGATCATATGGAAAAAAATTCAGTTTCTAGAATATGGATTTCAATGATGATAAGGTAGGTTTAATGAATGATCTAGCTCTGATAATACAAAATAAGAGTAAATACCTAAATAAACTTGAGAGAACCATTATTATTGGCTCGCAAAATTTCTCATGATGTTGATATATGGAGATGGTCAATAGGAACAATTTTTTTCTTAGGTGAGAACCCTGTGTGACCAACTTGTGCACATTGCACTCATTGGGGAAGAAGAGATACTCCCATAATTTTTCCAAAATCCTTTATAATAAATAAACCAAGGATCCCTCAAGCCTAGGAACATCAAATCCATTTTTAGTAGATTATAGACAATGGAATTCGATCCAGAAACTCCTTTATGGTAGCACTGGTGAGAGGACTTGTGAACAATGAAAATTATGAAGTTACTTCATCTATCAATTCCAGATCACCAATTGGGAGAGAATGATTGTCCATTACTAGGATGGGAGTGTAGAAAGAAGGAAAATTGTACTAAATTGAATATCACTTGACTGATATTGATCAAGGTGTAATATGTGAACTTGTTCAACAAAACATGTCTCCCCTGCATCTTATTAAAAAGACCTTTTCCAAGATCCCAAGTTCTTTCTCTCAAGATATTCTGCAAAACTATGTTGTAGGAAAAGATAGATGGCCTATAATCCCCTATTCCTAATTTTGTACAAATATTGTGATATTTCATAGCATTGGTTCCTTTACACTTTGGACAAAACCCATTAGTCTTCCATATTTCAATTCACTTGTTGTGATATAAATATTATAATCAAATTAAGAAGCAAGAATCCCCAAAATAATCTACTACGTCAATGACAATTAGAAGAGTGGTAAACTTCTTTGCTTCCATAGAAACAATGATTATTATACCTTGAAAATTTTCCACTTTACAGAGGAAGCTCTGAGTAATTAAGATTCAATCTTTGTGTCATACTAGGAACAAGGCTAGCACAATCCTTTTATGTAGTATATGTTCCACTTTTATGAATTCCATAAGGTTGTTCAAGTTGTCTGAAAGTTTCCAGAGGACCTTGAGGTTTGAGGCCCATGTTAGATCCTTTTCCAACAATTGTAGACAACAATGAATTGGGCAATCAAACAATGCACGAGCCTCCTATAATAAAATGTATTGTTGGTGCATTATATTATTTATTTCATCCTCAATTTATTGTCATGTAAAGTTCATTAGATTTATATATTGTAGAGAATAATAGGGAAATATTGAGGTTGCAAATAGGAACCAAAATGAGGATCTGAAATATATTGCTGCTGAAAACCTAATACAAAAGACACAACACAACTATTCCAATAGTATGTCTATTTCTCCAACATTTCCATTATTATTTGAAAAAGGATAGGATACTTGATCAAAGGTAGAACCAACAATGAATTTCATAATTGTATTGTGATTCTTTCCTTCCAGTTGCTTGGTTTTCAAGAAAAACTCATGTCCACTTGTGCTAGTAAATTGGTTTTCACAACTGAACTTATTTTTCTATTTACTATTCTATTTATTTGTTTATTACACTATCCTACTCTACTTGGAAAAAGAAAGCATTTCATCAAGTATAAGAGTATTTCCAATGTATCCATGTGTGTAACAAGATTACAAATGGACTCATATTCAATCTTGAAAAATATACTTTGATAAATACCAGAACATGAGGGGCCAACTGCATTCATTGATATGGTGCCAGGAGATGTTGAAGGATGGAGTGGTATTGTGGACTCACAATTGTTTAGAACCAAGTTTTGATGGGATATTCGTCTCTTTGGTTCTCTTATTCATTAAAGTCTATCTCTATGCCCTCCTTTGTCATGCCATACCAATCTCCTCCCTAATTTCTCTCTTGAATGCATTAGGGATATGATGATAAACATGCTAGAAATTCCTCGATCTCAGGTTCTAATGTCTTCTCTCCATCAAATATTTTCGATGGTTATTTGATCTATCCTAGGTATTCTTTTTTATGTTTCTCATGGAATTTTTTTTCTCTTCAATCACTTTCCAAGATGTAGACATGCTCATGGTTGTTTTCAATATTTTCTCCTCCTAAGATGCATAGATGTTTCCAACTACTGCTAGGATTTGAGATATTTCTTGGAGTAATGTACTCCACATTCTTGAACATTATTAAATTATTTTTGTTGGTTGATAACCCCTATTTAACAAAATGGGTTAGTGAATGGGGATCTTACAACACCTTAATAGGGAAACAAATGAAATCAATGGAAATTAAAGAATAATACTCAAAGAAAACTTAAGCAATCTAAGAATCTATCATGGATTTGAAATCCTCATGATAATGGGACCCTTATTTCACCAAGTTATTTTTTCACACGAGTTATCTCTTTACTTTCCATGCACCAAAATAAAAGAAGACACCTTGAACCAACATGATGAGGGCTCATAGAAACCCACTAACTTGAATGCATCGGGATAAAAACCTTTCATAAATCCTAAAGTGAGGGAGCCTTCCTGTCTTACCATTTATCTTCCTCCAAGTCTTAAATGCTGGTGAAATAGAATTATGCACCAA
>CBVK0100099850.1:0-20337 GCA_900067695.1 Picea abies
TTCCGATCTCACGTTTATTTATTCCTCAACGGAATCACTTTCCAGACTGTTATCTTTTTACGTTGGTGAATGTCAAACGCAATACTGATGCCTGTAGAGTTTAGCATATGCATGTGGTTGTTTGGCTTTTCATTTTCACTCCGAACATAACTCAAGATTAGCATGCACTTTGCTTTATTAGACAATAGTTGCCTTGCTTGCTTAGAACAATAGATTACAGTTAGAACAAAAGGAGCTCCTGGTACCAGTAGATAGTATAGTGCTCTGTTTCCTGTAGACAGAATTAGATTTGTTTTTGATACTCAGAATGAATGCATTTTCGACAATACTCTATGTGTCCTGACTTAAACAGAAATGATGATGGTATATGATCGGACATAGAGGTAGAATGATTTCGTAGAACCACACTTTTGAATAGAAACAGCAGCATCAGCATTTGAGTACAAGACTATTTTTCTGTTGATGATTTAAATAGGAAATGCTCAGTTTCAAGTTAGTCATTAAGGTTCAAGTTTTCAGAATAAGTGTGTGTTTTCTTCTTAGGATAGCATTCAAATAAAGACTAGACTCTTGCCTGCACATACTGTGTATCAGCTCGAAGTTTACCAACCCTGGTTTGACAATTTAGTGTTTCAGGACATTCAAAGCTTCAATTTAGCAGCCTGACATTTTTGGCGCCGTTGCCGGGGAGTTGTTTAAAATGTAAGAAGATAGTTGTTTTGATTACTTTTTGAATGCACTTAGCTTGGTTTGGTGTGTTAGCAGGTTGATAGTAAGAGCAGCTGTGGAAACAAAAGGGTGAAAACCGACATATCAGTTATCACAAGTACTCTGAAACTCAATCTGAGTTCTTTCATTTTTTTAATATGACTTCATGAGAAATAGAGATCCTAGAGGTAGATTTAGGAAAAATACAAAACCACAAAAAGAAGAAGAAACCTCCACCCAAAGAGCGATAGAAACTGAGACTGAAATTCCGGCTGAGGAAACTGTAGAACAAAACTTAGAACCAAGAAACACCCTACATCAGCAAACTCAAAATCTTGGTGATCCAGCCCTGGATGACACAGTTAACCCAGAGAAAATATATGACCTACTCAGGAATCCTAACTCTGTAATTTCACAAATAAAAACTACAACTGTGACATCAAAGGCCATAAGATCCTCAAAAATGCCAATAGGAGATAAAACTTTTGACAAAAAGAATCCAGAAAGGTGGGATTTTACACCCTCGCCAAAGAAGGATAGGATTGTTTATACAATTCTTGGCAATCCTTTCACCATGGGAGAAAGAGGCAGAGACTTACATGGGGAACTTCATATTGAAAACGAAGGGGAAGAACAAGCAGAGAATGAGCTACCACAAGAAACCACCTTTGGATTTCCTATTTTGGACTTAGTCCAGAACGTCACCATGAAAAATATCCCACTTTCAGCCCTACCAACCTTCCATGGGAAACATAGTGAGGACCCAGATGTCTTTCTTTTTGAGTTCGACATCCTGTGCAGGAGTTATAACTATCTCTAGGATGCACATAAACTGAAATTGTTCCCTGCCACCCTGAAAGATTATGCACTACGTTGGTTCATGAGTTTGGGAGAATACAACATTAGGTCTTGGGAAGATATGAAGACAAAATTTTTAAAGAAGTACCAGGACTATTTCAGAACCAAGGATTCTCGGAATGACATCTTCAAAATCCAACAGCAAGATGAAGAAAGCCTTGAAGATTTTCTAGAGAGATTTATCTTTACCTTTCAAAAATCCAAATACCATGATCTCCAGGATGAAGCAATCAAGACCCTTTTCTTAAAAGGAGTTTTGGAAGAATACATTGATACCCTTAATCTAATGGCTTCAGGAGACATTTATCAGAAAAATTTTGAAACAATTAGTGAACTCTGCAGAACTTACTCAAGAAGTAAAGGGAAAGCTACAAAGAGCGTGAGAGAACCGGTCAACAAAAATACTAAAACATCCACATCTGGTGGGGTTACTAGAGTCGAATTGGGAAACCTTTTGGATAATTTCAAAACAGACCTGTTAGGAACAATTGGCTCTCAGTTAGATACCTTGAAGATTAAGAGGAAGCAGGAAGAAGAAAACCCTGTCCTAAGCATATTTTGCCCGAAATGCAGAAAAAGACACCCCTTATGAGAATGCCCTTTAGACAACATTTCTGTATGTGCAATATGTACCGGAAACCATAAAACAAAAGACTGCCCATCCTTACCTGGATTGCAGGCAATATTCAAGGGAGGGGAAGCTCCTGGGACTCAATATGCACCTAAGAAGCCTTGGCATCCTAGGAATCCAAATGCAAATGCATATCAGGAACCACCCCCACAATCTTCCAGCTATTATCCACCCTTCTCTCAACAACAACAACAGCCATGGAACTGGCCAAATTGGCCTCCACAAAATGTCCCATGCTCAGCCCTAGTAAAAGGGATGGAGAAACCCAAACTTTGGGAATAACCAAGAACAACATGTAGTCCCAGTTCCTCAGCATTCATGCACACAGTATCCTCCGAATTTGCAGTAGTTACTGCCTATTTTTACTCCACCTCCATTACAGCAGTTACTGCCTGGTTTTACTCCACCTTCCTTGCCACCCATTCCACAAAACCTGCAACAGTCTCAGAATCCACCACGTCCTACCATTTTTCCCACTCAGCCCATTCCAAATCTGAACCACAGACCACCCCTACCACTCCATAACGCTGATTTCTAGAACTATCCAGCTTACAACATAAATCCCATTTCTATACAAGAAGTACAGCTGAGATCTGGAAGGGTTTTAAATAAAAATCATCCCAAAACAAAAACAACCCCAAAGGTAATCATTGAAGAACATGAAGATGAGCCTACAGATAATTTATCAACTGAGATACCCCTGCAGGATGTTATCAATCCAAAGAAGAAAGAATCTGAATCACAGCCTAACACACAACCTCAGGTTCCCAAAGAACCTCCTTTTCTGGAGAGGCTGCTCATTGAAAAACCAATTATACAATCTGAGTTTGACATTATGACTGAACTAAGAAATGTCTGTGTTAAGATTCCATTGTTACAAGAAATCAAAGATGTCCCCATCTATGCCAAAACCATCAAAGAACTCTGCATCAAGAAACCAGGACGAAAACAGAAAGATCCACCCACAATACATCTAGTAGGACAGTTGTCAAATTATATTTCTGAAACACCTAAAATTGTAAAGTATGCCAATCCAGGAAACCCAGTAGTTTCAGTGACCATCAACAATGTATCTATTGGTAATACTTTAGTTGATTTAGGTGCAACCATTAATATAATGACCAGCAACACAATCGAACTATTACAATTGAATCAATTTCTGCGCCCTACTCCTACAGTACTTGAGCTAGCTGACAGAACCACTATTAAACCTGCTGGAGTTCTTGATGACATCCTGGTGACTTTAGCCTCGTGAGAGTATCCTGTGGACTTCATGATCATTCATTCAAAGGACCCCACGAAAGGCCATCCAATCATTCTAGGGAGACCCTGGCTGGCCACAACCAATGCTTTCATCGGATGTCGTGGTGGAGATATGTTTATCTCAAATGGCATCTCTTCACAGAAACTTACTCTGTTTCCACCTGCCCGCCCTGTTACAGAAGAGTTATGTTGGCTGAAGTGTCCCTATTTAGAGAATGAGGATGAGGAACCTTTATTCTCTGTTGATGAGATCCATGCACTACAAGAACCCACAGAGGATGACATTTTAAGCCAGTTCCTTTCTGTAACAGAAAATGTTGAATTCCCATAGACCTATCTACAATATGATTAGATTTTTAGAGAGGATTTTCAGGAACGAAGTGATTTATTTTCTTCATTTTCACCATCCACGGTTTTCACTGTTTCTAAACACTCAGGGCCATACACCATTCCAGTAGAACTTAGTCCAGGTAGATGTCTATACATCAACTCTGAATTGATTACTAGCCAACAGGAACAATTGACAAAACTTTTGAAAGAACAGTCAGGGGATTTTGCTTGGGAATACACTGACATGAAAGGAATACACCCTGACACCTGCATTCACCATATCTACATCCAACCAGGGATAACCCCAATAAGACAGCCACAGAGATGTATGAATCCAATCCTGAAAGACTTTGTAAAAGAATAATTACAGAAGCTGCTAAATGTTGGATTCATTTATCCAATCTCTGACAGTAAGTGGGTTTCACCTCTTGTGGTGGTACCCAATAAATTAATAGGAAAATGGAGGATGTGTGTAGACTTTAGGGAGCTAAACAAGGCAACCTTGAAAGACTATTTCCCTTTACCCTTCATAGGTCAGGTTTTGGATACCTTGGATGGAAAAAGATATTTTTCTTTCTTGGATGGGTATAGTGGGTACAATCAAATTCAGATTGCCCTTGAAGACCGGGACAAGACAACATTCACATGTCCGTGGGGCACTTATGCCTATAAAGTGCTGCCTTTTGGATTATGTAACACTCCTGCAACATTTCAGAGAGCTGTCCTTGGTGTCTTTGCTGACTTGATTCATGACTGTGTGGAGGTTTACATGGACGATTTTACTGTCTATGGTAACACCTTCGAAGAAGCCTTGAGTAACTTGGAGAAAGTCTTGATCCGCTGCCAAGAATCAAATCTATCCCTCAGCCATGAAAAATGAAAAATGCTCTTAACTGAAGGGATTGTGTTGGGTCACCATCTGTCTGCTGAAGGAATCAAAGTAGACCCAGCCAAAATTGAGGTGATAGTTAATCTCCCCTCTCCAAAAACCCAGAAAGATGTGAGAAGCTTTTTGGGGCATGCTGGCTATTACCGACGATTTATTGAAAACTTCAAAAAAGTAGCCAGCCCCATGTTTAAACTACTGACGAAGGATACATAATTCTATTGGGATGATAATTGCCAGAGTGCTTTTGAGGATTTAAAAGAAAAACTGTCTATGGCACCTGTCCTTAGAGGGCCAAATTGGTCCCTTCCTTTCCACATCTCAACTGATGCCTCAGACACTGCTTTAGGAGGAGTGCTTGGGAAAAAGGAGAACCAAAAGAATTATGCAATCTACTTTACCAGCAAGAACTTGACCCCTCCCGAGTTGAACTACACAGTAACAGAGAAAGAGTTTTTAGCAGTAGTTCATTCCATCAACAAATTCCGCCACTACATCACTGGATATGAGGTTTTTGTACACACTGACCACTCTGTAATCAAATTCTTGATGAACAAACCAGTCACTACTGGTAGAATCACCCGATGGTTTTTACTGCTTCAAGAATTCAACATTACCATCGTTGATCGGCCAGGGAAAGAGAATGTAGTTGCAGATTTTCTTTCTCGTATTCCCCAAGATAGTACCAGTACCCCAGTGGACGATAACTTCCCTGACAAACATTTGTTTGTAGTAGATGCCAAGACCCCTTGGTTTGCGGATACAGCAAACCACTTAGCTACAGGAAGATTACCGGCTCACTTATCACCTCCACAAAAGAAAAGAATTATCCAACAGAGTGATTACTATTCTTGGGTGGGAAGTGATCTCTTCTATACAAGTCCTGACATGATTATTAGGAGATGTGTCCGGGAAGATGAAATCCCCGATATCTTCCAGGCCTGTCATGATGGGCCATGCAGAGGACATTTCTCTGACAAGAGAACAACATACAAAGTATTGCAGTCAGGATACTATTGGCCGACACTATTCAAAGATGCAACGAAATATGTAAGAAGTTGTGACAGTTGTCAAAGGATGGGAAGGCCCACTGCAGCAGACGAAATGCCCTTACGACCACAAGTTGTAATTGAACCATTCGATAAGTGGGCATTAGACTTTGTAGGGCCGATTGCTTCGATTTCAAGGAAGAAAAAGTACATCTTGATGTGTACAGATTTTGTGACCAAGTGGGTAGAGGCAAAAGCCCTATATCAGGCAACTGAGAAATCAGTGATTGAGTTTATGTATGAAGAGATCTTTACCCGCTTCGGTGTTCCACGAGAGATCGTCATAGACCAAGGTGCCCAATTTACTTCCAAATTGATGAAAGAACTCATTGACAGATATGGGATCAAACATTGTAAGTCCTCCCCCTACCATCCACAAGCCAATGGGCAAGTGGAATCGACAAACAAAGTTCTGGAAGCAATTCTGACCAAGACCATACACTTGCATCATAAAGACTGGGCAGACAGACTTCCAGAAGCTTTATGGGCATACCAGACTACATGGAGGAATACCACTAGTCATACTCCTTACGAGTTGGTATTCGGTAAACAAATCCTCCTTCCCATAGAGTTTCAGATCCATACATTCCACCTAGCAGCAGAATTGGGGTTGGATTTGAGTGAAGCCCAGAAACAGAGAGTCATGCAACTTAACGAATTGGGAGAAATAAGGTAGGATGCTCTTCAAAGGACCATCCTTGTGCAAAATCAACGCAGCAAGTGGCATGACAAATACATCAAGAAAAATCATTTCCAACCAAGGGATTGGGCATTACTTTTCGATTTCAAATACAAAAATTTCAAAGGAAAACTTACGACGAGATGGTTGGGACCTTATGAAGTAGAAACTATTTTTGATAACGGTTCTGTCAGGATTAAAACCATAGATGATTCTCAGAACTCCTTTGTAGTGAATGGACACCGATTGAAAGTGTACAACAAGCCTTTGTCAAAAGATGATTTCTTACAGGAAGTGGCCAAGCAAACAGAACTGAAAATAGTAGGAGAGGAGTCTTTCTCTCCTGCTGCTCCTTGATCATGCATACTGTTTTAAAAATCTGTAAATAGTGGATTTTTAGAAAAATAAATAAAATAATATAAAAAGAAAAAAAAAACATTTGTTTTCTTCTTTCTCTTGGATGTGTTGATATTTTTGTTTTCAGTTTTACAGGCTTCCCA
The DNA here is from genome assembly GCA_900067695.1 of Picea abies. Lineage (NCBI taxonomy): Eukaryota > Viridiplantae > Streptophyta > Pinopsida > Pinales > Pinaceae > Picea > Picea abies. The sequence continues at coordinate 6,905 of CBVK0100099850.1, forward strand.
GAACCAGTGCAGAAACGAATTCACAACAGGTAAGAAGGTAAGACTGTTTATTTCATGAGGTTTTCTTATCAGCATGACTAACTTGTTTTGCACCAGGTAAATTCAAGCTTGTTTTCTCCCTTTGTTTGCTCATTAAAATATAAAAGGGGCATTTATCAGGAAGGATTATTCTTTACCAGACCTGGTGAATTACTATGGGAAAGAAACCCCCTTGGAGTCTTCTTTTGGAATTTCCTCAGACTCTCTAAACATGAGGAAGCAATGAGCATGAACTAGCTTGGGCTCATAAAATCCACAAGCAGGTGATTACTGTTCCAAAAAGATTATGTCTGCAAAATTCTTTTATCTGCACTCGTGTTGGATGATGTGGAATACGTTAAGGTCCACCTTTCAACAAATTTCACTCCATCGACACCAGCATTTTATCTGGAGCAGAGATTAGAAATTATTCAGCACCCTAGACTCTGCATGCCTTAATGGCAGATGTCTTTGCTAACAGCCATGGGAATACACCAATGTCTCTTGGTTGATGGATCCTACAGGTGACTCGACACCGACACCTCTATTCGTACCTACTTAGGATGTGCTGTAGGTACCTTGAGGCCCATTGACATCACAGGTGGGTCATCTCGCATCGGTTAACAACATTCATCAATGGCTGGTAATCCGATGATTTCTATTTTTGTTCGACTCCGGCACATCTATTCACACAAATCAGACTTGTACCGGGGGTAAAGCTTTGAAGCTGATTGAAGACATGATTTCAGTAATCTTTTTCAGGCCAGAACAAAAGCCAGGTTCATGGGTCATCCTAAGATAATCTGTTGTCATACACATGAAGTTTTTCTTTCAGAAATGGTATTGTTTGTTCAAATTTTTCTGCAGACCCCTGAATGTTCCAGTGGTACCAACTAGTACCAGCGCAGAGGTTATCAGTTACAGGCCTAGGAGAAAGACCAGAGCAGCTACAACTTTCGTGCTTTCAAATCCAGAATTAGTTTCAAAAGATAATTCCACAGCAAGACTTGCATATCGATGGAGAGAGGTAATGTAACTCAGATTCTTGAATGTTCCAATGGTACTAGTCAGTACCAGCGCAAAGTTCATTAGTTACAGGTTCATCAAAAATATCAGAGCAGCTATAATGTTTGCACCCTTCAAACCCAGATTTAACTTCAAAAAACAATTTCACAGCGAGCTTCGCATAACAATGGGTAGAGGTAATGTAACTCAGGTGCGTTTAAGTTCGTATCGATTTATTGTATTAATTTGCATACTAATGTTTGAATTAAGGGTGCCTTAATTACCCCATAACATTCCATCATTTCCACGACTGGTACCTAATTACTGAACCTTCATGACATTTCATGTCATAAAACATCCACCATTACCGGAACTAAACTCGATTTGACTCGGTTATCATAACTCTACACCCTCGTACGACCTCCATCATGATCCGGCACCCTATCTAATTCCACAACAATTCAAATCTTTTTCATCCCGATCGTTCCTTTCACCACATTCTTTATCACATTCTCCCCTTTCATCACTCTCGTCCCCTCATCACCCTCATCCAACCTCCGCTGCCACTGATCGACTCTCCCTGTTATGCCAAGAACAACTATGGTCGCCAACCACCACGAACCAGAAACATATGCCGACCTGGAAGCCCTCCCAGAGTATGGAGCAACGAAAGACATTTTTAAGCAGGCGGGGTGGGAGCTATTTCTGAAAAATTTTGATGGGTATAACGACGCAATCACACTCCAGTTTGCACTGCATTTTGATGGTGAGACCACCAAGGTGGGCGAACTTGAGTTCGGGGTCACAGAGGAGTTCATGGCAGAGGCAATTCAATTGCCCACCACAAGCCAAAGATGGATGAAGGGACAACTGGTGGATAAAAAGCTCTATGCGCAGTTGTTAAAACCTCAGTACCGGGACACAAAATGGTCTGAAGGAACGTTGTGGTCTTGGCTAGAGCCACAGTGGGCTCAAGTGTTGGTCATCCTCCAGCGCTACCTAACGTGTGAGGGGCGATATACCATTATATTCCCCTGCCATGCGTGACTTCTGTTGCACTTTATAGGTACTTTGTTAAACATACCCTATTTCTTATTAAAAAGTTTAAAAAGGATGGCTGAGCAGGTCCAGAGGGTTAGTGAGTTTCGAGGGAGTTTGTTTCACTTTGGGTTAGTTAAGATATTGATTACTTGTGCACTGTCAAAGGGGCAAGAGACTTGGGACCTCTTCACTGCAAAAACCCTCGCCCGTGCCCAGTCTAAGGCTAAGAAGGTGAAACCTGTCTCCCCAAACAAAAAGCCAAACCCCAAGATAAAGAAAGTCAAAACCCTGACTAAAAACTCTGCTGGGAACCCTGAGCCCGAACCTCCAATCGATGACGAGGTAGAAACCAATGCTGAAGTTGGGAAGGCCACCACACCTACAGAGGCGAACATTGCAGCCCTGAGTTCTCCCCCAGTCACCGATAATATAATTGATGTGGAGGAGCTAGTTGAGACAATTGATAAGCCTAGGAGGAACCCCAAAAGAAAATGTAAAAGCTTATTATCGAGGATGGACAACTCGGTACCTAGTTACCCCACACAAGAAAGACTGGAAAGTGTAGATGGTCACGAGGAGGACCCGGAGCCATCTGAGATGACCTAGACGTTGTCCCAGCTCATTCGAAAGAATCGTAGAACCAATCGGCAGGCCACTACACCCAAGAAGATTGTGCAGAATGAGTCCATCCAAGTACCAACCGGTACCCCCGTTCAGATGCCAAAAGAGCTCACCCCTGAACCTCATCTAGTTGACATTTCTACACTCAGCCCGGCTCATCTAGATCCAACTGACAACTATGAACTCAGCCCAGATCATAATTTTGACCCAGCTGATACTTATGAGCACAGTCCAGACCAATTCACTCCTGCATCCAGTTCAGACCATAATTCTGATAGATTTCACACTCCTGCTCAAAGCCTCGAAGAGTTTACCCATGCGTCTAGCCCTCCAGCACAGCCTGAACAAGAGCAAACAATTGAAACCCACTGCGAGCTCTCCTCCAGTCGGTCCTTGAAGCCCATGGTGGCAAAACTAGAGAGCAAAAACAACAGATTGAAGGAGAAATTGCATGAGTACTATGTACTGGACAGACATGTTAAAACCAAAAATGAACTCCTGAAGCTCAGGGTAAGTCACCTCTTATCCAAAGTTGAAAGGTTAAAGCAGAGGAATAAGGACGTTTTCAAAAGGAACAGACAACTTCAGAGGATTTCTAGGAAGCATGTTATAATCAACAGGGTCCTTAAGAAAGAACTTAGGAATCTAAAGAAGCAAGAGAGGCTATAGATGCTGGTTGTAGCTGCTGCAACCCTTTGATGGCTACCAAGTCTTTTTGATTTTTGTTGCCTGAGGACAGGCAAGAACTTCAGTGTGGGGGTATGTTGGTCCTCGGTTTTGACAATGCTCTTTGCCGATATTATATACCACAGACCTCCATTTATATGCCAGTACCACCCTTTTTGCCTCATTTTGACATAATTAACATCTTCCTACCATTCGATGGGGTTACCTAAGGTATCTTTGCATTTCAAACTATTTTTTATGCACTTTAATGCTTTAAATTGATAATGGGACTAATATCGTTTGGGTTAGGTACCACTGCTATTCTTGGCACAGGATGCTGGTACCAGGTACCAACTCGCACCCGTGGAGGTACCAATGGATCCGTTCAAGATCCGTGCATTATGGTGTGCGTTATGGTTCGAATGAGAGATAGAAAGATTCACAGGCCAGCTGGAGTCACCGCCACAGAGTACTCGAAGACATAATGATAAACCTAGATTGATTATTCTTCATCATTCACACTTCGTGACACTACGTGTCACGAAGATGTGAAATACGTTTTTAACTGATTCCACGACTATTCTCGGATCAGGGATCCATTTGTTTTATGCATCTTTGTTTTTCGACTGTTATGAACAATAAGACTTCTATTAAAACCCGTGATCACTGCTGAGAACAGGTTACTGTTTCTATTGCTATTGTTATCATTACTAGATTATGTGATACCATGAACCTATGTTTTGAATACAGACTGTTATTATGTTCTATTACTTGACTATCTTATGATCTGAGTATTATTTTGATGAGTTGATGAGGCATGAAGTTACAATATATTTGCATAGAATGATCTAGTCGGCTCTGGTCATTTCCCACAACGTTTGTGCCGTTTGGTTGGGCCCGCCAAACTGGTGCAAGTCACTGCCTTGTTTTAAAATAGATTTAGTTTATGCTGTCATAGCTTTAGTTCATTTCAAGGTTTTATAACTTGCATCCGAGGTAGCTTAGCGTTTATAGATTTCACTGTAGTTCATCATAGCTTTAGTTCATTGCAAGTATGTTAATGTTTACGCACATGACAGTTTGAAAGTTTTAGAATCGCGTTTATTTATTCCTCAACGGAATCACTTTTTAGACTGTTATCTTTTTACGTTGGTGAATGTCAAACGTAGTACTGATGCCTGTAGGGTTTAGCATATGCATGTGGTTGTTTGTCTTTTCATTTTCACTCCGAACATAACTCAGGATTAGCATGCACTTTGCTTTATTAGACAATAGTTTCCTTGCTTGCTTAGAACAGTAGATTACAGTTAGAACAAAAGGAGCTCCTGGTACCAGTAGATAGTATAGTGCTCTGTTTCCTGTAGACATAATTAGATTTGTTTTTGATACTCAGAATGAATACATTTTCGACAATACTCTGTGTGTCCTGACTTAAACAGAAATGATGATGGTAGATGATCGGACATAGAGGTAGAATGATTTCGTAGAACCACACTTTTGAATAGAAACAACAGCATCAACATTTGAGTACAAGATTGTTTTTCTGTCGATGATTTAAATAGGAAATGCTCAGTTTCAAGTTAGTCATTAAGGTTCAAGTTTTCAGAATAAGTGTGTGTTTTCTTCTTAGGATAGAATTCAAATAAAGACTAGACGCTTGCCTGCACATACTGTGTATCAGCTCGAAGTTTACCAACCCTGGTTTGACAATTTAGTGTTTTAGGACATTCAAAGCTTCAATTTAGCAGCCTGACAAGAAGCAAGGTGACTGAAAATTTCTTACAAATTTTCTCAGCCAAATCTCAATTCCTCTCAGCAAATAATCAGTCTTACTAACAGCTGTACATCCCAGCCTGTTCTAGCCCTGTACGACTGAGCTTGTATGGCCTGTGTATAGCCTGTAAATGGCCTGTACGGCCTGTGCAAGTTCGGCCCTGTACATCCTGCTATTGTGCTAACTGGTATGGCCTATAAATGGCATCTGCTGGCTGAATAATTCAGTCTCTGCATAGTTCTGATGTAGCAACAAAGTCTGGCAATGACTTGGCCTGCTCACTCTGCCTGGAACGCCTTCTAACTTGACCTCTCTCATTGCCCTGAACTGTCCCTTGCTTCTGCTACCCTCTCTTGCTCAAGCAACCTTGCCTCAGCTGCTAACTCCAGCCCAAGCTCCCTCTTCCTCTCACTTGCTCAATCTTCACAAATGAGAATGGTGCATGTCCTCTCACCCTCAGCCTCTTTTTATCTCCCTAGAAGCCCCCCATTCACCTTGAGATGTGTCCCCATCCTTGGGCCTCAAAGGCTGTGATTGGGGCACCCTTTTTGGGTTGGACCTCACTCTCCACTAAGTGGTGCACCCCCCTTTGGACAACGGGTCCAAAAACCACTCAGCCACCTTCATGAGGCACGTCTTCTCTCCCTGGGCCCCACATTCCACTCCAGGGTGAAATTTTTTCTGCAAGTATAAGTTTTGGTCTACTTGTCTTTGGGATACAAGTCCCTGGGTTGATGTCATGGCATCCTCCCTCGCTCTTGGACTGACATTGCTGATAGTTTTGGTGTCATTCTTTGTGGGCCATCTTTGGATTTTGGTTGTTATCTATGTGCCAAAAACTTTGTTGATCTGGACACTGTCTTTGGGTGCAACTCCACAGGTTGATGTGATAGCATCCTCCTCGACTCTATTACTAACATTGTTGATGGTTTCAGTGTCATTCCTTGTGGGTTGTCTTTGGCTTGTGGTTGTTATCTATGGTGATGTTATAGTCTATCTCTACAGTGACATATCCCTATGTTGGAATTTCCTTCCACATTAACACGCCTCTTCTTAATTGACTGTGTGTGTTAATGTCCAGTTGGGTATGTGTTTTGAATAATCATACATAGATAACAATTGTGAGATGGAGGTGGTTTATAAGGAATTAACACATAAAGCAATCATAATTGAGTAGAAGGCCACGATGTTTTAACTTTGCAAGCTGTGAATTTATTTCTCCAAATATTTTATTTTCTACAGTCATTCCTTAGTTTAATTGTAATTAACAATGTTCTCAAGGCATGCCAACCCCCCTATTATTCCCAATATACAACTTCTAATGCATATCTAATAACTTTAGTAATAGATCCATATTAACCAATTTGATACTTGTAGGTGCCAAGGATGCTCCATTTATTCACTACACACATTTTTAGCTATATTATATTTAAAAAGAAATAAATAGATCTAAATTAAAATAACTAGAATTGATGGCTATATAAAATTATACAGTACAGTTGGAATGGTTGGCCCCGCTTGTTTCTCTTCCGATGTATGGCCCTCTGTTAGGCTTGAGCTTAACTCAATCGACGAAGACAGATCTTAGAGTACCTGCCAAAATCATTCAACATCCTTAAATATCTAAAAAATCAATACAAGTAATATTTGTAGCGCATTATTTACTCTAATATGCAATTTTATGAGAGTGTCGAAACGTACCTGAATGAGCTCCTCTCGATTTCAAGAATAATTTATTGGAGCCATGCGTCTAATATTTGATCAAACTGTCTCCCTTGATTTGAAGTAGCAGTAACAAAGTCAACATTGACTTTGTTGTTGCTATGTTGGATCGAGGGAGGTTTGCTCCAAGATTAAATGACTCTAATAAATTATTCTCTATTGAACAGGGCCAACCACGTGAAGGAAAAATATCTTATGGCCCCTCCCCCCCCTCACATCACTCTCAATTCCCCAATACCCAGCATATAAATCTATTGAAATATTTATAGCAAAAACAAACATATTAAAATATTAAAATATTCATGTACATCATCATTTAGTACTTTTAGCTAGCCTCTTCTTCTTAGCCCTATAGTTCCTAATCATTTCATCCATATCTACGTCTTCGTTCTCTGGGTGCTCTTCAAAATCCGATTGTGATTGTTTCCTATCACACAGAGCACACCTAGTTGCGGGGTACTCATGCTGTAATGGAGGTCGTTGTAATGAGGCATCACCTACAAAAGAAGAAAATACAAAATTTAAATGGCCAGTTTTTAAATATCATTGAACTAGTTCAGTAATATTAAAAAAAACACATGCAATGTAATTATTTAGCTGGTGCACTGGTCGACACCGTTGGAATGGTTGCCCCTGCGTGCTCCTCTTCAACTGTACGAGCCTCAAGTACAACATTCTCTGCCATTGAGACCACAAACTTTATAATGACAATCATAAATGTATAAGTAAGTATAACTACAAAATTATTAAGTATATGATTAAAATACAACCATATTACCATCATGTGCTAGCTCGGTCGTAGCACCATCTTGCAGCTGTGTCTCCGTGGAAAATTGGGACTGAATGGGATCAAAATTATCTTCTAGTTGCAAACTGCTATCAACAGACTGCTCTCCAATAGGACTAGTGCGTTCATTGACAATGCTACTCCCCTGATTAAAACAAAGTTGTAAATGTTAATAATATCCAACATGATTGTATTCTTTTAATAATAAAGGTTAATGTGGATTAAATTTTATTTACCTTATCCTGCAAAGTGGTTCTTGGTATTTTCCCCAAGATTTTTTGGTGTTCGACTACCCCTTTATAGCCGTACTTGTAACCAAGCTTGAGGTCTTCCTCCGTGGTTTCAGTACCAAACTCGTCACCCTGCATTGCATAAGAGTATGTATTTTTTATGTTATTTGTTGGAATTACCTAAAAGTTTTAAGGCGATACAAATAAGATATTTAGGTACTTACAATTTGTGACTGCAACTTCAAGTAGTCGCCCTGACCTAGCTTGTGCTGGCCACATTTGGCAAGCCTTGCTTTTTTGGCCTTTGACGTGTCAATCAACCTATCATCAAAAGTTTAAAGTATGTTAATATATACCATAGGTTTATTTACATCTAAAAAAATTTGAAGGTATTCAATTAAAATTGTAATTTACCTTCTGGGACCAGAGGGTGTTTTTCCTTCATCTGTCAATTTCTTCTCTTTTGCATCCTCAATGAGGGCCTTCCACTCCCTCTCTGGAATCATTAGAGGATGCTCGTACCTATCATTTTGTTTCAAGTGCTTCCTATATGTTTCTCGTGTATATTTTAAATATTGTCCAGCTGCGGCCATGGCCAAGGTCTTATTAAAAGTATCTATACCAAAAAGGTTTTCTAGATAATCCATCAATTCTTTTTTGAGGTTGGAATTTCAGGAATTCCACCTCTCCCGTATGGTAGGCCCAAAAATCAGCAAAGCCTTATTCTCCAAGGACCTGTAAAAATTGTTGTTCCCTACACACAAAATGATTATATGATTATTAATTTAAAAATAATAATTTAGATGATTTATATTTGTCTACATAGAGAACACGAACAAAATAAATTTTTAAAAATTACCTAGGACTTTAACCTGCTTTAATGGAAGTCCTTCCTTGTTGACCATAAAGGTGGCCTTAAGGGTCCCTGTGCTGGTCACATGTCTTGCTTTAGGAAAAGAAACCATATAGTTTGTCAAATCATCGGCCTCATCTCTGTCACCACCTCCAGAGCCTACTTGTGTGGCCACTTCCTCGATGGGTGTGTCGTGGCTCCCACCTAATGGTGTGGAAGGTGGAGATCTGAATAGCTACGTCCTGACAGCTATACAAGGGCCTTCGTTGGGACCCTGTGGCCTCTGTGCAGCGCCACTACTACCAATACCATGCATGTTGGTGTCAACAGGATCCAAAAATTTCTATATAAGAAAGAAAACATTTTTTCGTTTAGATAATGTAAAAGTTTAAAATCAATCTTTCATAATTGATCTTATCACATAAAAATAAAACAAATTGAAATTATGGTTATTACCTTATATGTCTTATGCCTGGTCACAACTTCATTGATCCTTTGTTCGACGTCAGGAGTTTGATCTAGAATATTTAACAAGTGAGCCAATTCCTTGTTTCCTTTATTGATAATTTTCCTTATTAAAATCATAGGGTCGGGGGATTCATACAAATCCCTTTCGGCAAGTGAATCATCATCAACATCATGTCTTGCTGACTACATATTCGAAAAAATAAATGATAATTCAGTTATGTAAACAAATAAAATAATTGATTGCCACAGAAATGAAATGCACATTAAATGCAATTCAAAAATTGTTGTTCATTTACCTATTCTGAGGCCTCTATTGATTTACCACAATCATCCTGCCACATTACAGTAAAATTAAAACCATGATCAATATCATGAGAAATAAATTCAAATTTATGAGAAATTCAAATGTTGATAACAAAAATAGAACATAATGAAAATCATAAAATATGAGTCATTGCTTACAGGTTGGGTAAATTAGTATACGTACTGCCCCCATAATAGCAACATCTTTATCTATTCGATTCAAATTGTAATCAATTAATATATCTTCCCCTACATCTATTGATTTTATTGCACATACGAATACACAGTTTCCTTCACGCCCCTCAAATACACAATTGGGTCACTTATTTGTGGTCGTGGGTCGTGTACTATTTATAAACCTTGCAATATTCCCCATTTCTTTTGGCCTTCCATCAATGTAGATAGTTGCTCCTTTATTTTGATCATTGTTTTTTAGTTGTATATAATTTGTAGCCAAGCAATATCTTCGCATACTTTTTGTATATTGGACTATTCGTATCCAATCTTTGTAGATATAACAGGGTCTGACATACTCCAACAATTTAGTTAATCCGTCGTAACAAGCCTTTATCCCATCCATAGAAAATAGCCCCAAACCATGCAATGACGATGGAGCAATCCAGTATATCCTTTCGTTTACACAAAAATCATTGTTTATTTCAGGAAGATCCTTGGGTACCCATTGTTTCACTATATGTTTGTACCTCAAGGGCACCTCGATGTCATCTATGCTCTCATGATCATACGAACATGATCCCCCTTTCACAAGAAAAAAATCCATGCGCTTATGGAATTTTCTTTTGATCTTCTCACCTCTAGTTGATCTCCGCCTATTAGACGTACTAGATGTCTCATTTTCCTCTATTCTACCTGAACTTCCCTCACTCAATGAAGATAGATCTGACAAATACCTATTTGCTTATATGTCCTATAAAACCATTAATGACAGAAATAGTCAGTCAATCAAGATGTAACACTAGTTCATTACATATAGTTCATAAGGAGAAGGTTAAGAAGTGGAGTCTGGATTTGACTTCAATAATAATCTTGTAGGTAAAATTTCTTCTATTGATACTGCAGATAATAAGATGAATCCCAAGGTTCTCTCTCATCAATACTCATTAGAAATATCTCACATGATGCCACCTTCTTCAACCATGATCTCAATCAATGTTTGGGTTCTATGAAGTCATATTTGCAGGGGGAACAACCCATAGAAGAAGCCTCATACTATTCAACCCCTTAGTGAATTTCCCCCCTCCATTCTATATAAGTCAATGATTGCTACCAAGTTGTGGATATTTTTTGCTACAGTTGTGCACCCTCCCCTCACCAAGTTCATCTTCTAAGCAATTGAAATATTTCAATCAAAATTGAGGGGAGACACAACACATGCAACAACCAGGAGCGGTGGGTCATAGTGCAGTGAGTGGGGATTAAGAGTGTTTTGGTGATGGAAAAAACCCTACCCATTGTTCCCCAAATTTTGATGACTTCTTGTTCGAGGGGGAGTAGGTAGAGGAGGACACAATAATGGTATATTTAGCAAAGGAATCCTTAGATAATGGAAGGGACTTGCTCTCTACATAGAAAAGGTTGAAAAGGACTAGTACCCTTGTGATGATCAAGCAATTGGCCCAAAACTCCAAGTCTTGTAAGGCCATGCTATGGGTTTTTCAAGAGTAGGCTGACATCACCCCATACTCGATCACTCCCACACATGAGAGAATTTTATATATTTTAATAAGATCATAGGCCATCCCCAACTTTGAGACAAACATGCAAGCCTGATTTCAGAATTTGATAGTGATTGGGTTATATATCACTGGGTTCCCACCACAAGTTCCACATTGTAGTAATTCAACCCAAATATTAATGTTCAACCCTAGTCAACTCTTGATTTGTTTTGGATGGCCAATCTCACTCTTGAGGAAGCTACACAATGCATTGTACACTTCAAGCAAGGCTATGAAGAGTTATAACATGTTAATCAATGCCTTCAAAACTAAACTGATATGACCATTGACACGGATCTCTAAGTACAAGTGAGGTAGAATTTGGAACAGGAATTGGAGTTGGTTTCGTTTTAATCGGAGAACCTCTGAATAGAATGGAAATAGGTGGCCTACTGAGGCAATAGATGTGGTTTGTTCTTTGTGGAGACAATTGCACTAGAAAACTCCATTATTGCAGGCAAACTTGGAGACTGAAAAGAACCAAGAGAATCAACAATTATGGGGCTTGATGTATATGGTGGTTCCTCTTCTTTATGAAGGCCAAAGTATTAAGGAGTAGTTGTGGAAAGCCATGAAGGAGAGTCTCACCATATACACTACAATGTTGTAGTGGATGGGAATCATATAGCAGTGAGAGAAACCCATAGAAGAGCTATGAGACTACATTAAATAGATGAATGTTGACACCCAAGCTCTAGCCAACCCTCTGGATTAAGTGGTCGGGTTGAACAAGATACGGGTAGAAAATTACCATTTAGAAACTATGCATGAATCTATGGCCGGGTTGAAATTGCAGCTAGTGAACTCTCTCCCTGTTCCCTTCGCAATTTATCTCCTTGGGCACGAGTCTCCTTGAAATGGCGTGAGTCTCCTTGAAAGGGCGCAAGTAGTTTTTTGGGTGCGATGGACATAGATGATGTGGTTTATTCATTCTTTGAACATAGGTAGGGTTCACAGAATTGAAATAGAGGATGCTAACCACTTCAATTTTAGTTTTTCCAAATTGGAGTAATATTTTTTTATATATGTGTGGATTAATCTAGCATTGCACTAGGAAATGTTCTAATACAATTGGGGAAAGGCACACTTTATTACCAAATTTATTTATCCAATAGAAAAGTGTCATTATTTGATCGTAATTACACTGTGATGGAATCATAAGGGTTGACCCTGATGTATACCCTCTAGAAGTTTATATATTATCTCCTAGGTCACCTTACATATCAATTTTCACTAAAATATTTGGTGAACAAGTCAGCATTGGAAGGTTAGATATGTCATTGGTTACTATTTTTCAAGGAGTTTGAGCTCCGGGTCATGGTTAAGCCAGGCAAGAAAAATGTGGATCTATGTCATCTCTCCTAGATCTAGAATGGGGAATCCACTAATATAGTTAATGCACTACCTAACAATGATATATTTGGCATAGAAGTGGTGCATGAATTCTTTGTAGAGGTCATCGAATTACTTAGTTCCATATAAGTCCCAGAATATGATGACCAATGGAAGTAAAGGGATTTAGTGGTATGCATAACAAAGTATTAGTTGATTGTAGGACATTTATATAATATATCCATGGAAAATATTATGTTTAGATGTGTGTTGGATCATGAACAATAGGTATTATTGTGGGAATTATGTCAGGAAGGCTATTGCATGGAAGGTAATGTGCATAAGGCTATAGTGGCCAACTTTTTCTTCAGATGATATAGAATATACAAAGTAGTGTGATGTCTTATAATGTGTTGGACAATTATTTTCATGAGATTAAATGTTGTTGTAACCCATCGTGGTCAAGGAGCCATTCTAATGGTGGGCAATGGACTTTATTTGACCTATCAAGGCATCAACACACTACTCAGGGGATAGGTACATTATCACCACAAAGAATTATTTGACAAGATGGATAGAGGATACATTGACATGATATTTCTCAACAAACACTATTGTGAGGTTCATATTTGATAATATTGTCACAAGGTTTGGGTACTTGCATAGCCTGACTAGAAATCAAGGTTAAAATTTTATTGGTGGTGTGATGGTCACATTGGTAAAGGAATGCATGAACCATAATAGTAATACTACATCATATCATGTGTATGTTAATGGATAGACAAAAGCATTTAAAAAAATTCTAGAACATGGATTGACCAAGATGTACTTGGTCAATAGTGATGATTGGGATGAAATAATCCTAATAGTTCTATGG
>CBVK0100099852.1:0-17387 GCA_900067695.1 Picea abies
GACTATACTAGTGAGAGTAGGGCCGACACAACTTGCTTTTTCCAAGCATTCTTCTAAATTATCAATGTATATGCCAAAAAGAGTAGGGGACAAAGGACAACCTTATTTAACTCTGATATTGTAGTTAATCTCTTTTGACTAACCCTTAGTGTTTTTAAACTTAATAATAACTATTAATATTTTTATTATATATATATATATATATATATATATATATATATATATATTACTATTAATATTTGTTTATATAAATAAATTTAAATGAACAACTTTAAATAAATAAAATTATATATTTTTTAATAATTAGATAAATAAAATAAAATCTAAATATATATAAAAAAAAAAAACAGAAATGAAATAATTAAAATAAGAAAATAAATAAATAAATTTAAAATTAAATAAATAATTCAAATTTCAAATTTCATTGAGTCAGGTGAGGCAACGTGTGGCCTAGCATGAGGCCCACATGCCTCCCCCTCCTATTACCATAATAAAATACTCACCCTACAAAACCCCTACCCCCGGGTCTCATTCCTCATTTCCTGGTTGATTTTGATCTGGTGGTATGAGGTGTGAGTTTAGGTGCGGCCCTAGATCCATGGCCGGCCACCAGAAGGGTGTGGCTCTAACTGCTATGCCCATCTCGTTCTTCAGTTTTGCATGAGGCTAGACAACCAGTACTTGGCTAGGCTCGATATTGGCATTTTTAATATATCTTGGGGCTTGGTTCGACTTAAGATTTGAATGACTAAGACGGGTCGACCCCTTTGGGTGCACGACCATGGTTCCGGTGCTCCATAACTTTGAAATTGATTTTTGTTTCTTTTATTTTTATTTTTAAAATTGAGCGATAAGGTTTACCTAGTCACCTTCGATTGTAGGTTTTAGAGGGTTTTTGTTGGCGTCTCTTTGGTAGTAACAAAGGTCCATTCAACTCTGTGAAAGAAAGGTTGTGTTGTTTCGTTCAAGGAATTCCATAATTTAAATGAAATTCATTTTTTTGGGGGATTTATAACTATTGTTGTGCATGCGGGTGAAATTTTCATGGCATACTTATATTATAATGTCATGGAATACTTATAATATAATTGAAAGGATGAATGGAGAGGATTATAATAACATTGAGGGAGAATATTTCATGAGTGGTATTCTGGTTTGTGACCGAGTCCTCTAGTGTTCAATTTTTATTTAGATTAGATTGAATGTATACAATTTTTTTAGTTTAATTAAGTTTTTTTCTTTGGGGGTTTGTTTATATTATAGATATATATTTTTTATTATAAGTAAGAGATATATATTATCTGTCATGAAAAAAAATTACAGTATCATCTTGAAATCGATTTTTTGGAGTTTTAAGTTTTCTCGAAGGGAAACTAACTCAAACTGACAGACAAACTAGAAAGACCCATGAAAATTAAATATATTTTCCTGAATCGCTCCATGGGAAAACCGATTCGGCCTCTCTATGCATTAAAATTATATATCAAAAAAATGATACAATGACCCAGGAAACATCTGTCGACTAATAGACCAACAAATATACACTACTAAACTCCAATACCATAAACATAACCTTCCAAAAAAAACTGACAATTGTCAAAAGAAATAATGCATGATGACACATGTATGCCTACCGACTATCGTGGTGTCTGGTGGGAGTGCATGCCCTTAGATTTCATTGCACGTGTGCCATGCATGGTGTCTTTATTTTCCTTAGTTTCCTGTGCAACTTCAACCAATCCTTGTTGATCGTCCCCCTTGGATGTATGGAGAAAAAAATTCTTGTGGAGATATGGGGGCGTTGATGCCCAAGTATGAAGGATGCAGGGAACAAAGCAGAGTCAAGATCAAAGATTGAATTTTCTCCATGCATTGGTCAAAGTGTTCTAGCCTAAAACGAAGGTCATCAACATCCTTACAGACTACGAAGACCAGGTCTTGGAGAATTGAGATTGAATCCTAGAGTCCTGGGGATGAAACGAAGTCCGGCTAGAGCTGAGCCTGCTTATGGGACACCGCCAATTGGATTTTATTTTGAGTGCATGTTACAATATTCTAGCCAAGGCATAGAGGATGGTGAAGGGGGTCATGAAGGAGCGACACGTGGTGGATTGAAGGGATCTGCCAATGTTGACTATGAGGTCAAAGGAGCGACACGTGGTGGATTGAAGGGATCTGCCAATGTTGACTATGAGGTCACGGCTAGGTTAGGGAGAGGTCTAGGAGAAAAGCCGACAGAGTTCCATTAGAGATCATACCACTTAACGTGGAAAGCCCATGGAAAAGATAGAGGTCAAAGGTTGGCTTGGTCTAGTGAGGACTGAGTTGAAGAAGGTTGTGTTGAGTTGTGCGAAGGAGAGAAGGAAGGTGGTTGTATACTGGCCATGGCTGCTCTATTCTAATACAAGAGGGAACCTCTCTTCGGCTTCCCTCATAGGTGAGGCATAGCCTAACGAACGACAGGTATAGGTGGAGAATCGAACAAGAAGAACCAGGTAAGAACCAAAGAGGGATACTGAAAGAAAAAAATGCTTGAAAGGTAGGGTGATATAATCCTACTAGGGGGTTGTGCATCTCCATAAGAAGAACGAAGGAGAGTAAAGGCGCATGAGCACAGGAGGAGTGGACCTTGTACCAATGCTATATCCATGACAGGAGGCCAACTCTGAGCACACTGGAGAATTTAGTTGGGAGAGTTGTGTAATATATGTTTGTAGCAGTCGTAAGGAGGTATTAAAGGTGGAAGGGAGCAGTAGGTGTCATCACATGGGTTGAGGAGAGGTGGTAGGCGCTGAGTTTCTTGCTGGATGTGTGGAGCACACTAATACCACATCCGTGGGGTTGTCTATGCTGAGAGGCTTAGTTGAGTAGTCCAGGAAGAGGGGTTGATTGTTATGGGTGGGGGATGTGTAGAGGATATTTGGTCCTTCTAAATTCACAACAAAATTAGCTAGATGGTCTACAACATGGTTGGCTTTCCTTCTTACATGCGAAGGAATGAGCACCAAGTGAGGCAAAATGAGAGTTGCAATGGTGTTGAGTCCTCTAGTGAGTCGCCAACAAGGGGAGATGTTTTCTAGATCCACTCCATTAAGTATCTTTGCAAAGAGGATTAGGATTAGTTGTTAACCCCCCTCGATGATCAGGTTGTGATACCCATTGTCTTGAGCAAGTCAAAGTCCTTTGATTAGGCCCCAGATCTCAGATGCGTTGTTTGTCTTGTGCCCAATACTTCCTATAGAGATGTGTATTATGCTTCCTTGATTGTTGCGAATAACTACCCCAAAGCCAATAGGTCCTGGGTTACCTTTGGAAGCTCCGTCAAAGTTTAATTTGATGAGTCCTAGAGCTGGAGGTGACTAGTGTTAAGGGATTCATTTGGCTTGTGAAATTTTGGGTTTCCTTGCAAAATGAGGGTGAATGTTGATGATCTATTTTTCCAGGATGTGCTTTTCCTATGGAAGATAGGACAATTCTTCCTCTTTCCATGGCTCAAGAATAATGGTTTCCCTAATGTTATCAGTTATGTGTTGCCAGATTTTCTTCCAGTCGAGATGAGACGAAAGGAAAATTCGTTTGTTTCTTTCCTTCTAGAACTGCTAGAGGGTGAATCTTGGAAGTAGCTACCAAATACGGTTTAGGATGGGATATTGAAAATATGAGTCTATCCATTCTTCTAAGGTCTCCCTGAGGCCTTCTCTCTTGCAATCTGTGGTGTGCATTATTGAGGTGTAGTGATCCCACATTCGTGAGTTGTAGGAGAAAAGAATGAGAAGATGATTTTGTGATTCTGAATCTTTCTATCATAGAGGGAAAATGGAGGGCCCGATGAAACCTCTATTGGTGAGGTTTTCCCAAGTGAGGATTCCCTTGTGTGCAATGAGCCAGAGGAAACTAATTATTTTTGTCCAGTGCTTGATCGACGAGGTTTTTTCCCAAACTGGTTCCTGGGCAAGCAAGTGTAACGAATTCTTTGTGTTGTAGGCTTATTTCATGGTGAAGGTGTCTCATGAGGAATGCACCCATCTTAATATGTCGTCTCCTTGAGAAATCATAATTTTCCTAGAAGCCATTATCTCTTGCAAATGTTCAATATCCACATGTGTTGGATCCTAAAGTTCATTGGGGGTGGACTTCCAAAGATGCCAAGTTGTGTCTGGGGGGTTCTCTTGCCAAAATTCCACGACCATGACTAGATCAGCCTCAGTGGTGGGGGTAAAGAGAACCTATGTGATAGAGTGATTCTTTAGGGAGGTCCATTGTTTCCACGAGTCATTCTAGAACGCAGATGCCCTTACGTTTCGTATTTCCCAAAAAGCATGATCGAAAATCAGGGAATGTCCTTGTCTTGTAGCATTGAAGATCAAGGAGCTTTGTATGTTTTCATTCCATTTGATGAGTTGTTGTTCAAAAATATGTGGAATGTAGTTCTTCCTCTAGAGTCTAGCTAAGATGTCTTTAGGTCGCTTCAACCATCTCCACCATATATTTTCACTAAGGACTTTGTGTAGATTGGTTGGGTCCCTTAAGACAAGACCGCCTTTTAGTTTTGGCTTGAAAAAAAATTCCCAGCTTATCAGAGCTATTTTTCGTTCCATATTTTCCCCTTTCCAAAGAAATTTTCTTTGAGGGGTTTTGATGGAAGTAAGAATACAACTTGGGGTGGCTAGGGTAGAGACAAAATAAATAGAGAAGGATTGAAAGACTGATTTGAGGAGAATGAGGCAACTGAAAGGTTGAGCATTCAAAAGGTCCAGGAGGAGAGTATTTTTCCCATGGAAGAGAGGAGCCCCTCCCAGGAAGAGTTATGAAGGACCTTATTGATGAGTGGAAGGCCAAGGTATTTGGATGGAAGGGAGCTATGTGTGGAGCCTAGGATTTTGGTGATGTGAATTTGAATAGGTAAAGGGTTGTTGAAGAAGAAGAGATGAGATTTTTATTTGTTAATGTCCATTCCTGAGGCAGAACAAAAATTATGCAGGATATTGACAATACTTAGAGCTTCATGGATGGTGGGAGAGCTTAGAATTAGGGTGTCATCAATGAAATGGTTGTGGGAGATGGGGGGATCCATACCATGAAGGGGTAGTCCAGCTAGACACTTTTCCACAAGAGAGGCTTTGATAAAGCAACTAAGGCCCTCTTCCATAATAATGAAGAGTAAGGGGGATAGGGGATCCCCTTGATGAAATCCTCAAGAGGGAACGAAGGGATGGGAAGGAACGTTTTTTTATCAAAATGGAGAAGAAGGAAAAATAAGAGAGGTTTAGAATCCAATTCCACCCAATCCGAAGCAAATCCAAAAGAAAGAATAATTGATTTCATGTAAGCCCAACTAAGCTTGTCAAAATCTTTGGAAATATCTAACTTTAAAATAATACATGGAGTACCTGTGCTCTAGAGAGAGCATACAACTTCATGGGCAATGATGACGCTATCAAGAATTTTTCTTCCTTCAACATACCCTGACTTATCGGGGGAGATGATGAAGGGTACGAGTGGTTTGAGGTGTCGGGCAATTAATTTTGTTAGCAGCTTGCAGATTACATTACAAAGAGCAATCAATCTCAACTGTTTAGGATGAGTGACCTGATATTGTTTGGGGATGAGGGTCAAGAAAGTGGCATTCAGAGTAGGGAGAACCTCCAGAGAGATACGGGAGTCTTCGATGATGTCCCAAACTTCTTCATGAATCATGGGCCAGTAGAAATGAATGAAGTTCATTGTGAAGTTGTTTGGACATGTAGATTTTCCTACTAGGGTGTTTTGCAGGGCTAAGTCCACTTCTTCTATCATGATTGGAATGGAAAAAGATTCATTATGTTCTCAAGTTATGAGATTGGGGATGTTTTAGGTGATCCTTTCTATGTCGTGGGATTTGTCAATAGGAGGTTCTGACAACAGATATTGGTAATAAGAGACCAGTTCCTGCTCTATATCTTCATGTTTATGGATAGTTCCCCCCTCCTCTGTGACCAGGTGTGTAATGCGGTTACTGTGTCTGTGTTCTATGATTGCACGGTAGAAGAATTTGGTGTCATTTTCCCCTTCTTGAAGCCAATGTATTCAATATTTTTTCCTCCACGAGACTTCCTCTTGAGATCGCCACTCCTCTAACTGTTGTTTGAGTAAATTCTCCTGCGCTTTGAGGTACTCCATGAGGTTGTGATTCCTTATCTAGATCTAGATGAGTTTCATTTGGTCATGCAGGTTTCTCTAGGCTTCCAAAATATTGCCAAAGTATTGTTTGTTCCAAAGCTTCAGGATTTGATTAACATTTTTTAGTCATTGTTGAAAATGGAACATTTTGGAACCATATGATATGTTGAATTCCCTCCACCGTTTTGGGGTGAGAACTTGGAAATCTGGGTGGTCAATCCAAAAGCTCTCAAATCTGAAGGGCTTTGATCCTGGAGAATCAGAGATATCCAGGAAGAGTTGGATAGGCTAGTGGTCAGAGCTCGAGATGTCCAACTTGATAGAGCTCATCACTATTCCTTCCATTAAGAGGGTTTCTAAAATGAGAAAGCAATCTAGATGACAAGCAACTTGTAGGGAGCGTGAAATTCGGTTTGACCAGGTGAAAAGGACATTCTAAGTTTCCATATCTATGAGACCAAGCATGTCTATCAGATCCTGAAAGTTCTAACTTTCCATCTCAATTCTATGAGTACATCCCCTCTTTTCATCTAGGTGGAATACCATGTTGAAGTCCCCCCCGAGTATCCACTGAAGATCTCTAATGAGGTTGGCTAGCTGATCCATATTTTGTATGAAGTTGAGATTTCCCCCCTGGGTGGTTGGTTCGTAGACATTTGTAAGGAAGCCAGGCGTATTGGAGCCAATGAGTCGGTATTCTACTGAGATTGTTTGTATGGTGGTGAAGAAGTTCTCCAGTAGCATGGTGTTGGTATTCCAAAGGATGGATAAGTCACTAGCTGCACCTTTGGAATCGATATTCATCATTTTCCCTTGTTTCCAACATCTCTAGAGTATTTTTTTCATTTCTTCCCCAACGCATTTTGTTTCTTCCAGTAAAAGAATATCCGATTGATCTATTATAATACGATCTCGTAGAAGCCGTTTCTTACTATGGTCATTAAGATCACGTATATTCCATGAGATGAGATTCATGATGAAGATGGAGAGGTGCGAAGGGGAAAGTTGTCAAAGATGAGATGTATCTCACTAGAGTTTACCATGAAGTGATCAATTTCATGTATACATTTCTAGGAAGATTTTCTTCCTCGTTTCTTCTCATCTTTCCAAGTCTTGTGTTGTTCCTTTTGTTGGATGCGCTAGATGCCTGGATTAAGCCACTTATCTCGCTGAGGATTTTAGGAAGACTTTATCCACCTTGTGAAGTTGATCTTTAGGGATAGTGTATAGTTCATACTTGTGATAAGCTTGTTCTAAGTGATCAAGGTTGATGCCCACTAGATCTTGTTCATCTAGAAACATTTTGGTGTCTCCATCTTCAGGGTGTGAGGCATCGCTAGCTTTTGCATGGGAAGATGAAAAGGAGGGGATATGTTCCAAGAGAGGGGTAGTGGAAGGGTTGTATTTTGCAATGTTGTGGATAATTGTTCCCTCAGGAGGAAGTTGCGGCTCATCCATGTCTTCTGGAAGCTACTAAAGGACATCGAAGTAGTTGGTGGAAGGTGGTTCTTTGTTTTTTGTTTGCACAATTTTCCTGGATTCCTGGTGTCGCTTTCTCGCTACCTGTGTGAAGTCATCCTTTGGTTTATTTGCTTCAGGACTATCGACCTTGGTTTCGATAGTGTTCATAGCGAATTATCCAAACAGATGCCCGTGTTGATGTAATTTTCGACATCGAAATTGTATGTTCTCATAGTAAATAGTTTGAGACCAATCTTCATCATGGTATTACAGGGCTATGGAACTAGGAAGGGGCTTCTAGATGTTGATATAGATGCATATGCAAGTGTAAGAGGTGTACCTTCTCTGCTTGGTCTCTTATGAGGATTTGATGTATGCACCAATGGTGTTGTCTATGCATGCTAGGATCTCTTCCAGCCAGAACTCATGTGGTAAATAAAATATACGGATCCATGTCGGTGCATGAGAAAATTATTCTTTTTTAGGGATAAACTTCGTCATCCATAAGTGGCAGAAGAGGTCGAATGAGTTGAATAAATAGGATCCTCTGTCAAATATGCAGTTTCGATCATCTAGGTTATTGAAGATGATGGTGAAGAAGCCCTTGGAGCCTAGTTTTAGGTCACAATGACCCTTTGTTTTCAACCATTGTTGTATCCATTTGACAAGATCACGCTGAAAGTCCCATAAACCTAATAATTTTCCAACCATCACGTAGTCCCTCATATGTTGTTTTTGTTCTTCGATGCGGGGTGTGTTGATCATGTATTTTGGTGTCAACGATGCCTAGGGTATGCATTTACCAGGTTCTGAAGGGAGTGTTGTTTTTTCTAGAGAAGGTCTTGATTCAATCTCCATTTCCTTTCCTTTAGAAACTCCTTCAAAGAAAATTTGATATTGTTGCTCCAACGGTGGCTCGAAGGATGACTGACGAAAACCTCCACCAATAGGTTCATATGCCACAACCTTGTGGTAGGAGGTGGCTCACGGTCCCTTCTCATTGGGGAGAATACTTACCCTTTCCAGGGGCGTCAGAAGGGAGTAACATGGAGCCAAGGTTACAAATCTCTAACCCTATCCAGAACTCTTGCATATCAACCCGATAGTAGAAAATTATGTTTATATTATATTAATGTAGTTTTTTTTTATGACATAAAGTATATCAATGTGTATATAAATATATTTTTATATATTAAAATATATAAAGTTCCCACACACACATATATGTAAAGTTCCCATGCACACATACATACTAATATATATATATATATAATATGTATATTTATTATATATATATATATATATATATATATATATATATATATATATATATATATATATATATATATTGCTATGTTTTCTTTGACACCATTTAGATATCATTTAGATATAATATATATATATATATATATATATATATATATAAAATTAGTTTTTCATTTTTTCTTATTCAAAAATTTCTAGGACATATTTCTATATAGCTCCTCTAATCTTTAATCCATTTTGTCTCTATCCCATGCAATTAAGGATGCTTACAGGTATAGGGGTTGGAACAATGGAACATGGAACACGTGGACATGAGATTGGAAAAGGTGTGCAGGGTCTCTTTCCTTGATGCACTCTCTCTCTTATTTAAAACTTCTCTAGGTAGTTCTCTTAGGATTCTATGGTCATTTGAGGGTTATTTCTGATTGTTTAAGGGAAATAATTAAGGTTTTCAAAGCTATAAATAAAGGGTTTTAAGTATGCATGTCCAAGTTTTTAGATTTTTTTAAGGAACAAATAGTATAACTTTCAAGAATGTGGGTGGGTAATCTTGTAGATAATCCCTAGGTTTTAGTTTTGAAACCTTCTTTTCCTTGATACCAAATGTAATATCCCTCTCTTGGAGAGCCTCAAGTTTTATCCTATGAAATTATGGTACATGCATCATGCTATCAATGTAATTTTTTTTATTTTGTTACAATGGTAAGTTTTAGTTTCTAAATTTTAACTTTTGTATCTATGGAAGTACTTAGGAACAAAACTTGATTGTACTGTAATAAAACTAATTTTGATTTCTAAATTGTTAAGCATTTCTATCAAATTTAACTTGAAGGAATGAACTCACTAATAATATCAACAATTAGTTTACAATATTTATAATAAATTAACTGAATAAATCTACTAGAAAATACCTGAAAATTATAGATGGTGAAATCCTTTCCCTCTTATCCACTACTGCTAAACCACTATCTGGAACTGTTTCCTCCCAGTCATCTATGAATAGAGCCTCTTCGTCTCCCTAGCTCTAGAAAATTAAACTTTCTAGCTCCCAAGCCCAATATCCCAACAACACTAGTCCACTCGTAAAAACCCACAAAAGTTTACAACCATTTCTCCTCTCCCATATTTCTCCTCCCTCCCCTCTCTAATCTCCCCATCCCAAATTTCTATTCCCTCTCCCTTCTCCCTCCATCCACCATCTCCCCTTATCCCAAATTCCTACTCCCTCTCCCTTCTCCCTCCATCCACCAAGTCCCCATCATCAATCTTCCCATCTCCCCTTATCGCAAATTCCTACTCCCTCTCCCTTCTCCCTCCATCCACCAAGTCCCCATCATCAATTTTTCCATCTCCCCTTATCCCAAATTCCTACTCCCTCTCCCTTCTCCCTCCATCCACCAAGTCCCCATCATCAATCTTTCCATCTCCCCTTATCCTTTGTCATAAATTTATAGCTACCCTTAAAACATATAAAATACTCAATTCATTTATTGTGGTATTTCTTAATTAAAAATTAATAAATAAATAAATGATAAAATCTATTTAGTTCAATAATTAATTGACTTAGATAAATTAATGATTTAATTACTTAATTAATATTTAATACGCGAATTTCTTAATTGACTTAGATAAATTAATAATTTAATTACTTAATTAATGTTTAATACGCTAATTTATTAATTTAGCTTAATAATTATTATAATTAATTATGATTGGATTGTTACCTTATAATCATTAATTATTATGATTGGAGTGTTACCTTTGTGGCATGTGTTTCGACAATTTTTCATTTTGCAGTTCTATTTTAGTGAACTTCCAATAACTACGTATCATGCACCAATGTTTTTAAACCATTTTTCCCTATTGTGCTACTTAAATTAATATTGAAAAATAAAATGCTTTCCACCAACTATAAAATAGTTATTTGGAAGAGTTATTTTCATCTTTATGAAACATCAAATAAATATGTCTTTGACAATATGATTATTTTTATAAATTACAAATTCATTATAAATTACAAATTCATTATAAATTACAAATTCATTTACCTTTTTATTTATTGTAACTATTATAGTGTGTTTTTTCCTTTACATTTTGTGACTTAGTATACACATTGCACATGTTAACACACAATTACCTTTTTGTGATTTGACTCTTGCAGTTTGTTCATTTTTCCTAAATCCAATTTTGTTCGCAAGTTGTAAATGTTAGAACTTATTAGTCCCTGCTCTTCGATCTTAAGGACTATTAGAAATCGATTTTCTTTTTTGCTATTAAGTTGGCACAAAAAATAATAACTTTCAATCCTTTTAAGGAAAGTTTTTGAAATTTTCATACAATTTGAATTGAAATTCAAGTGGTTTAACGTAAGTTTTTATTTCAACCAAAACATACATTTACATGATTATTTTTCCCCAACAAAGTAATGCTAGAAATTAATCTAGCATTACTTCTTAACATTAAATTTTTAATGTTCAGTGTTTGTTGCAATGAATAGTCCATAGCCATTTGATATAAGTTGATATTTTACTGCCACCTAAAACCATGCAAACTTGCTTCCACCTACAACCATGCAAACCTACTTTACTGCCACCTAAAACCATGCAAACTTGCTTCCACCTACAACCATGCAAACCTACACGAGGTTGCAAACGTGTTCCCATACCTCTTCTGTACATGATCCAATTATTACTTAATATTGTCTTTTCACTAAGTTTACATAACATAGGCAGGATGTCGTCGACTGCTTGGGAAGGCACAGAGGGAAGGGGCTGGGAGAGCACGACTGCTTGCTGTGGGTTGGGGGAAGGAAGAACCGGGCATGAATTTACTTACGTGCTTCTTGGTTTCTCTTTGATTAACCAAGGCTTGCCGAAAGAAAACGAAGTTGGGAGAAGAAATGAAACGAGCTGGAATTAGAACCGGTTGGCTTGTTGATGATTGTTGGTTAGCTGGCTGGAGATACAATAATAGATGCTTGTATTCATATCCTTCCATAGCCATAAGATATTCAACATGATGAAGTTCCAACCAAAAAACTCTATAGGCAGCTGTGGAGGGATTGTGATATTGTAACAGAAAAACTAACGAAAGACAAATCAAATAGATGCACTGCAGCTTTCAAGGGGGCGGTGGAGATTTTAGAAGTAGCAACAGGCTTACACAAAAATGCCAGACAAATAGAAGTCTCTACAAATCTATGAGTATATAGTTGATGCATAGAACTTCCTTTTGTTTGTATCAGTTCAGACAGGCCAAATTGCACACTCAAATCGAACTTGTGTCACTTCATCAACTTCAACTAACAG
The DNA here is from genome assembly GCA_900067695.1 of Picea abies. NCBI lineage: Eukaryota > Viridiplantae > Streptophyta > Pinopsida > Pinales > Pinaceae > Picea > Picea abies. The sequence goes on from CBVK0100099852.1 coordinate 12,195, forward strand.
AAATAGGACGTCTGGATACTTCAACGTCGGATTCTGGAAGAACTCTGCCATGTATTTGGAGGGCGCGCACTAGTCTGCTGTAAAATTCACTACAACCTGCAATGCCCGAAACATTTATATCACCAAGACGGACACTAAGAAAGCATCGAGCCCGACACCAAGACAACAAGTAAGCAACCAAACATACACTCCACACCGAGCTAAGAAAAGCATTACCTGAGAGAACTGCTTCCAGAGCTACCTCTGTCATTGGTGGTTATGGGTCATCTCCTATAACTGGATCCATATTTGCATCTCGATCTCGAACTATAGGATCTTAACATGCTCCCTGGAATATAGTTCTTATATTTTTCCGTATGATTTTCCTACCTCGGATTTCTACCTGAATTCATTTCCTGGTGTAGTCTCTCCAATCTAAATTGATCCGTTGAGCCTGGCGCAAGATCGCCGAACAATATAGAAACTGGTTGATTTTCTTGATAGATGGGTTACCTTTGAAGTATGAACTGATAGAGTTTCTGGGGTTGTCCTTACCCAGGATTTGTGTTCCTCCTTCGTCAATCAAACGCTGTTCCAGTCGATTTTTTTTTTCTTTGAAAATAACAATTAAATCTTCCTACCCAGCCACTTCTGCCATGCTTCAAGAAAGCGTAGCGACTGAAGAGGATTAGACGTCGAATATGGAGTCAAAGGCACAAGCAGTAGTTCGAGACCGAAATTGAGTCGATCCATACACGACAGCTTAGGTAGCATACCGACTAATAGATCCAGATTGATACTATGACCTTCGTCCATGAGGACGACTTCATTCTTGGGATCAAAATGATAGTTGTCCACTCTGAAGATGAGATTCCGCCTCGCATCGTACACAGTGAAGCCACTGCAGCTGAAGAGAAGATATTTCTTCCAAATCGTCAACACCGTGGCAGAGTCCTTGCAGAACTTATCGTCCATTACAACACAACCCTGCGAGGTGTGGGTCGTACGTGCTTAGCTTCCTACCCTTTTGGCAGCAACAACACCCCTTGTTTCAATGATCAAGATACTAAAAAAAACTGAATATTTCTACCATCAGAGTTACAATACATTCTAACAGTTATAAAAGGTATAAGTCAAACTACATTCTACAATTCCCTATTTTTTAATTTTTTCTCCACTAAACAATGTTTCCATTAGATATCAATTCATTAACAAAATGATATATTACTATTTTATTTTTGAAATTTTTATTAATGATCCTTTTGTTACTTTTACAGAGTTCGATCTATAAAAATTGCTCAACAAATTAAGGATATTGAATATTTTTTTTTTTTTGTATATAAGGTACTCCTTTGCTTTTACACTAAATAATTTTTCTTTGATCGATATAAAATTAATAGAGACACATATTACAATTTTCATTTTTTTAAATGTTTTATTAAAAAACAAAGATAAATATATAAATATAAATATATATATATATATAACAAGTTATAATTACATGTATTATTATTTTATCTTTAAAGCAAGCACAAAACACAAATCATGAATTTTATAGTTTCTATGTTGTTATTCTATCTGCTATCAAACAACATACATGAATTAAATTTTGAAATTTAGAGATTTGTGGTATTTTTGTCAAAGATCTTAATCTATATCTTCATTTCATTAGAGATTCGTGGTATATTTGTCATAGATTTTAATCTATATTTTCATTTCAATGATGTTAGTAATAAGAATAAATCTATCTAAATTCAATCATATCTAACATTGTTATATTTAATATGATTTTCTCATCTTTATTAATATATCAAACCTAAATTTACATATATTTATACAAGTGTCTATATTAAATGGAGTCCATCTATCTCTTGAAATATTGGTCATTACTGATAGGGGAGGTTGAATCAATATTGTTTTTTATTTCTAAAATTTTAGTCAATTATTAATTAACTAATTATACCAATTTATCAACAAGAATGTACTAAATAAAAAAAATTAAAATACAACAATAAAAAGTACAAGTCACAATTGTGTGAGAGACACCAATCTCTCTTTCTTCTCCGTGCCAACTCAAGGAGACACCAACCCCCTAGTTTTAGAGCACCAATTCTAAGAAGCACTAGCGTCCTGGTTTTTAGAGAACCAACTCTAGGAAACACAAACCCCCTAGTTTTTAGAGAACCAACTCCCTTTCAAATTGACTTTAACTTGTAGAGGACGAAAAATCCTCAAGAGCTGATCCTTACCACCCTCACTGCATAAGAATGTTTATGGTTTCTATCTTTCTCTTTGCTCCTTCTTTTGATCTAGACTACAAAGACACTTTCTTTACACCACAATTTCTATTTTATATAGTATTTGAAAAGGTATAAGATTGAACCAATGCATCTTTTTACAATGAACTATTGCACCTCTTCATTTTAATTTTAACACTAATGTTGTCATTTAACAATTGATTTTAAATTAAAATACATCAAAGCCCTTGTAATTTATTTATCCCTTCATGCATAAATAATCTTGTAGAAACAATGAAAAGTGTGGGTTCCAATTTTGTCAAATTAATCCACATGCCCTTTAAACTGTTACATAAATCAAATTCTACAAAGGCGCTTTCTTCAACCCACTTTTCAAAATGACTGCGGGCTCAAAACCACAGGCTTATCTACTTAAGAGTTGATCCTAGGGCCTTTCATTCCCCCTTATTCTTCTACACAAGACCTCAAAAAACATCTACAGGATTATTTACTTGTAGGCCCTTAGTGCCTCTAATTAATCCCTTTACCTTATCATCAGGCTGGTTTTGTAACCAAGTCCTCTAGACTTCAACCTTCTTTCATTCTTTTGGAGTAATACTTCCCGAAATAAACTTCGTTGAAGTACGTACATTATCTTCACTAGTAGATCACACAGTTGAGATTTATTCTCCCATCAAATGGATGATCTTGGTGTATCTGGAGGCTTCAACTAAATCAATGATCACGACTTGATCAGGTTTTGAAATGGATGGTCCATATTTATTGTGGGACTTTGGAACTCTAGGACTTTGGGATATTACAACTCTAAATTTGTTCAACTCCCCCGAAGCTATACATGTTAAAGTGTTTACCCTATCCTTCCTCTACTTGATTTGATGGTTACGAGAAATCCCAAAGGGTCTTATATCAACTACCCATGTGATTTCTCTACTTTGGCCTTCGACACTTTTGTTTGTATAAGAACATGGACATTCCTGAAGGCCATAATATTGGAGATGACATGGCATGTTGATGTAACCTATGGTGACGTGGACCCATGGTATGCGTGCCATGTATCACTCATAAATGGACATCTTGGGGTACAAAAGGCATTGAATTCATATGAAACGTGTCCCCATATGGCACCCATGCCACGTGGAATATGACATGTCATCAACCAAGTAGACAGTCCACATACCTCTACTCCAGATATGACGAGTTACATAATTTCATGACTTTAGCCTTCAAAATTTCTAGGACTGAAAATTGTTTGTGTTCGTAGGGTTGACATCAGATGACCATGATCAATGGCCAAGATTTCAACCGATGTACCTATCATATTGGATGGTCGAAGGGATTTTGTGACTTCACAATTTCATAACTCTTCCTTGTGTCCAATAATAACCGAAGTGACAAAGTTATGTAGTCCCAAAACTTAAGCTATCCTTCCACTCCTGAACTAACGACTCACATTACTCCCAAATTCTTCCCTTAATCTAACGGTTGGCGGGATTTTGGGGTTACATGACTTCGCGATTTCATTTATATGCCCGGTCTCGAATAATCGCCAAGGTGGTGAAGTTCCAGAGTCCCAAAGATTTATATCTACTGCTTGGATTTGATCAATGGTTGAAAATTGATTAGTTTGATCTTATGGCTTTGATTATACCTGAAATTTCTCAACTAGATTTGACGTCTCTTTATAATTTGTCTCTTGATCTAATGGTCACGATTCCATGATCCTTTACAAAGGATCTATGTCTTCATTGTGCTCTGGCTTCTGTGTAATTTATGCAATGCTATTTATCCCAAGGATTTATTTCCTCCTGTGCATTATTGTACATAGCTTTTTCCATGTTTTACATCAATGAAAACTAATTTTCCAACAATGTCTCCCTTTGGCATTGATGTAAACTCAATAAAATATTCTTTCAATATATTTTGAGTCTTACTTCGTATTTCACTACGTATCCTCTACCTTTGACAATAGTGATAGAAGGGATATTACTTTGCTCGTACTGGGATGATTCTCCCCTTGTTCATTTTCTCCCCCTGTCTGATAAATATTTTTGTAGTGCTATTGAGGTATGGGAATTACTCCCAATTTATGTTGAATATTTTCAAATGCAATTTTTTGTAGAGGTTTTGTGAATATGTCTGCAATTTGTTCTTTAGTATCAACATATTCCACTTTAACTATCTTTTGAGAAACCTGATCTCTCAGAAAATGTTTTTTAATAGGGATATGTTTGGTTTTAGAATGCATAACAATATTTTTAGAGAGGTTTATAGCACTAGTATTGTCACAGTTAAGAAGAATTGTATGATCATACTTTACTTGTCGATATTCTAGGGTTTGTTTGATCCAAATTACTTGTGATCCAGAATGTATTTGCAGAACAAAATTAATACAGATTATTATCAAAAGATGCTTAACAAAAAATAATAGATATATAGTAAAAAAAAATTCTATTCAATAAGGAAATAAGATGAAACTGCAAAATGCAATGGAAGCAAGCTTGCTAGAATGGTGGCGACTTATCTTTGAGAAGAGATGTGATGACTGGGCTCATTCGCAAGATCATTACAATGAGGCTCTGAAGGAATTTTTACAATAAACAGGAATTTCAAAAACCCTTATAGACATCCAAAAACCCTAACCCTAGAATATGAAGCACCAAAAGTCATGTGGGCCTCATTTGGGTAAGTTAGTACATCAACTTCCTAGGGTCGTAACTTTTGCATACAATCTCTGTTTGACGCACTCAATACCTCGTTAGAAATATCTATCCGAGGAATACAAATTTTTTGTGAGAAACATGAAGGAACTTCTATGTTTATCCCTGAACATCATTTAGGGCCTCAAAATGGCTCTAGAAGTTTTAGGACCTGAAAAACTGCTAAAAATAGTAAATTACTAAAATTGACAGAAAATTGTTTTGAGCTAGTTGGAAAAGGTGGGTGGCCATCGATATTC